>JAQZBX010037481.1:0-23785 GCA_029593785.1 Cabassous unicinctus | reverse complement strand
GAAAAAAAAGATGTATCTCAACAAATTGAATGCGGATGCATATATGAGACTCCAACTCCCTTCTATTGAGATAAACATGGAAGATATTTGTAAAAAACAAAATAATGCCACTTGGGGATTAAATCATGTCCCCCAGAAGAGACATGCTCAAGTCTTAATCTGCATTCCCGTGGGTGTGAACCCATTTGTGAATAGTGCGTTTTGAAGTCGTCATTATTAACTAAGGTGTGGCCAAATTGATTCAGGGCTGGTCTTAGACTGTATGAATAGAGGTCTTACGAAGGAAATTCAGAGAGCCACAGGAAGCAGCCAGAAGTCAGTGAAAACCAGAAGAGCAGACACATGGAGAGAGGGAGCGCCATGTGACGAGAGGCAGAGATGACAGCCAAGAAATCCCAAGGACTGCAGCAAGGTAGTACCAGAGTGCTACAGACTCTGGGGAGAAAGCATGGACTTGCTGACTCCTGGATTTTGTACCTCTAGCTTCCCAAACTGCGAGACAATAAATTCTTGTTATCAAACCAAGCAGCTTGTGTGATTAAGCCAATCATTGCAGCTCTGGCCAACTAAAGGAGATGCTACAAATGGATTTTCCACTCCTTCCTTTCTCCCAGAGTAACTCAGTTCAGATAGAAATCTCTTGTAAGCACCTATGATTGCTAGAACAAGACTCATATCCAAACCCCCTAGCTATACGGTAGCTATATTCCTGAGTGTGTGAGCCAATTGTTGGTGGGAGCTTTTGATTAGATTATTTCAGTTAAGGGCCTTTGATTAGGTTGCATGACCCAGGGTGGGTCTTAATCCTTTTACTGGAGTCCTTTATAAACAGAGGAATAAAAAGCCGCAGACACATGAAAGGGCCATGGAAGCAGAGAGGAGCCCAGAAGCTGAGAGAGAACGCCCTGGGGAGCCAGAAACTGAGAAGAAGCCGCTTCAGCCAGAAGCTGAAGGCAACAAGGCCAGGAGGAGAGGGGAGAGAGGAGCAGATGCCGTCATGTGCCTGGTCGCCCACAGCTGCAGCTCGGGGAGAAAGCATCTCTGATGATGCCTTGATTTGGACACTTCCACGGCCTCAGAACTGTAAGCTCATAAGTTTATAAATCCCCATTGTAAAAGCCAACTCATTGCTGGTATACTGCTCTGGCAGCACTTAGCAAACTAAAACATATGGAAATCGGGAAAGAGGTTGGAAAGGTTACTGAGTGAGGCATTCCACAGGGTGACCAAGTTCCTTACCTCACACCATAGCAATAAAAATATTATGAAATCATTATAAGAAAATATAGCCTAATATTTTTATAACCATGCAAGGAGAAAGCGTTCAGAAGCAAAATACAAACCCCAGAAGCCACTGTGCAGAAGGACAGAAGAACTCAAGAAGAACTATAAAAGGGGGAAAGTTGTTCAACTTCCCTAAAAATTAGGAAAATGCAAATTAAAAGAACAACTAGACATGTTTTATCTAGAAAATTGGCAGAAAATTAAAAAGACTTTTATCCAGAGATTAAAATGGGTGCATTCGCATACACTGTAGCTGGGACAATAAATTAGTGAAGGTTCTGTGGAAGGCCATTGGGGAATTTTTAAAGCAGTATAAATATCCTTTGATGCAGCTATTCCACTCTCCAACCTGAAGAAATACTCATACATGGGCATAAACAGACAATTACAGTGATTTTCACTATGGCAGTTTGAAATAATAAAAACTCAGAAATAACCTAAATCTCTATCAACAGGAAAATGATTAAATACAATGTAGTAAAATGATGGCTATCACATAGCCGTTAAAAAGAATGAGGCAAATCTCTATGTATGGATATATAAAGAGTTTTCAAGACATAGTGATTGAATGAATAAGACGAGTTGTAGAATAATACCTGTAGTATGATTACATTTATGTAAAAGTTGTTCTCCATCATATTTGCATATGTAAATATATGTTTGTAATTGCACAGAAAAAAGTCTAAAGGAATAACACAAACCATTAACACAGGTTACCTCTGGGAAGGTGAATGCACTTGGGTAGGAAGGAGGCTGTGAAGAGCGGCTTCTATTTTTTCTGTACATTCTGCCTTAATGTTTGAATTTTTACAACAATATATTTGGGTATTAGTTGCACAATTAAAATGGAAAAGCTTATATTGCTGTGCTGAAAATCTTTGGTAATAAATATATATTTTTACAATTCACTGCTCTGAATAATTTGGGAGCTGTTCAGTAACAACCATGCTGGGCAATTACAATGCTTAGCTTTGTTCTGAAATCAGATTCTGGTTACATGTTTGAGAATGGCCATGTTCTTAATAATTAATTCCACATGATTTATACCAGCTTATTTACTCACATGATACATATTTCTTCATTTTATAATTGAAAGATAAATATTTTCTATTTTTTATTGATAGTGCTGATTACTGAGCCTTCAACAAGTGAGTCCCAATTGCTACTTCCCCTAATTTCTCCCCAAATAGTTATATCCCTATTTTTCCGCCTCTATACATGCTTGAAATTGTGGCTAATTATTGACACCACAAGGTAAAAGGAAGATGTGATAGAAGAAGAGTCTAAAAACCCTGTCTCTCCTAAAATAATATAGCAGTATTTGATTTACAGCAATCGATTCTTTACCATCCTTCTGTAAACACACCAATCACACAGAAATAGCTTAGGGGAACGGAACCTTTTCCTGGGCAAACGTGCTGTAGTTGTAGGATAATGAAGAATCATGGAAGACTTGAAATTGCAGCAAAAGGAATTTAGGTCAAATTTAGCAATGCATTTCTCATCTGTGCATGCTAAATATTTGAAGAGCTGTGAAAGCCTGATGAACACCTCTCCTTAAAAAAACACTATACCTCTCCCATCATCATCAGTAGCACTTAGCCATTCCACACTCATTTTCAAATGTCTACCATATGTCTGTACCAGTCACGGGGAGGTTCAAAGATGAATGAGCTGTGATCCTATATACAAGGAATTTATCCAACTTGCATGAGAAACAAAATGCACTCTTCTCTCCATCCATCCATCCATCCATCCATTCACTGGACAAGCATTATTAAGTGCTACTCAGTGCCAGTCACTAGGAATACAATGGTGACCAAAACTCAGCTACGCAAGTACAATAAGGAAATAAAATCTGTGATAGTTTAGATTATTCTGTCTGTGATAGGAAGCAAAGCTTCAAATGGGCATTTGAGCTGCATTGTGTGTAGTATTTTAGTAAGTAAAGATGTGGAAGGAGGGAATTTCATGTTGAAGGAATAGTAGGACCAAAGGGAAGAAAAGTGTGATAGTATAGGATGTACTGCCATAGTGCCTGTGGCAGGTTGAATTATGTACAACAGAAAAAAAATATGTTATTAATCTCAATTCCAATTTTATGGGTGTGAAGCAAGTGTAGATAGGGCTTTTGAAGATATTATTTTTTAAAATATTTACTTACTTATTTCCCCCTTCCCCCCTTCATTGTTTGTGCTTGCTGTCTGGTCTCTGTGTCTGTTCATTGGGTGAGAAAGTACCTCTTATGGTACCTTGAGTTGGACTCTTTAGGGCCTGGTAACTGTAAACTTCTACCCCAAATAAATACCCTTTATAAAAGCCAACAGAGTTCTGGTACTTTGCATCAGCATCCCTTGGGTTGACTAATACAATGATCATGTTATCAATGTTTTTGGAAATTATTTAACAACCCATATTGCATAAAGATACAAGTAAAAATGTATGCAATGATGTAATCCCAATTTTGAGTTTAAAAATGCTTAATAGTTGGACAGACAGACAGGAAGGAAATGCACCAAAATGTTAAATATAATTGTCTTTATTTATTTTTTTTTAAGATTTATTTATTTATTTATTTATCCCCCCCTTGCTGCTTGTGCTTGCTGTGTCCATTCGCTGCGTGTCTTCTCTGTGTCTGCTTATCTCCCCCTTGCTGTGAGGTCTTGCTGCATCAGCCCACCGTGCCGCGCGGGCCGGCCTGCCCTCACAAGAAGGCCCCGGGAATCGAACCCGGGGCCTCACACATGGTAACCGGGTCTCTATCGATTGAGCCAAACCCGCTTCCTGTTGTGAGGTCCTGCTGCATCAGCCCACCGGGCCGCGCGGGCCGGCCTGCCCTCACAAGGAGGCCCTGGGAAGCGACCCCGGGGCCTCCCATATGGTAAACGGGAGCTCCATCGATTGAGCCACACCCGCTTCCCTATAACTGTCTTTAGGTGGTACCATGATGAATATTTTCATCTTTTTCACACAACTCAATTTCAGATGTTTCTTGAGTAAACATTTATTTCCTTTATGTGCATTCCATTATCTCTAAAATCCCTTTCATCTGTTAAACTTTGCATGCACACACAATTGCTTTATTAACATGATGTGATTCTTTTATTTTGTTTCCTCATAAAGACAAGCAGACCTCCCTAAGGAAATTCTTTATTTTGTTTTTGTGTTAGAATAATTGGTCAGCAGTATTAAAAATTAATCTTCTGAGAAGCAAATAGATTTTTCCCTCTATATTTTTTTCCCTCAGTCAATAGTATAGACCTAAATATCTTTTAAATTTCTTGTTTTTCTCCTTATTTCTCTAAAATGCACCTAGATATTGAATCAATACATGTGGAAATAATTCCAAATAATTTCTAATGCAAAAGCTAACAGTTGAACATCATGACAATCTGAGATAGAGAATTCTAGAACCCCAAACCATTCCAGCCTTTCTTTAAAATTTACTGACTTTATAAATGTACTGTAGTTTATTAATTTAGGTATTTCTCTTTCATGAACATTTCTTGAGTAAAGTTAACCCTTATATAAGGGAATTTTTCTTTTAACATGAATTGCCTTTGGATATAGAAAAATTGTGCTTGGAATTTTTAAATTGTTCTCTTCAAATTATACTGATTTGATTTACAGTAAGATAGCATACAATTGGGCTCATGAATGTGGGAAAGCTTTTGACCTGAGGATTGAAAGAGCCACTGTCCAAAATGATGGATGAGCTCTTTCCTGTGCCCCAAGGACCTTCAGACCTCCATGCCTGTCATCAGTGTCGTCACCCTCTGGCCATTTCACCTGCAATCTTCCCCTTAGCATGTCCCAATTAATAGGCAATCTTCTCTTTGAGGCATTTTCTCTTGTTTTGTTATTCTTGTTGGGTTCTGGTTGTTTGTTTGTTTTTTAGGCAAAAAACTTTACCTGGCCTTTTGTGGCTGCTCTGTTTGCTCAGTTGGATTTTTTGAGGTTTGCAATCACCTTCCTACTGATTAGCTCTTTTGCTTATCTTATTTCCTTTTCTTTCTCTCATGTGAATTGGGAAAAAGGAAACACAAATTCCAGGACAACAGTTCTGAGCACCGCCATGCCAAAATGAGGACCCAGCTTTCCCCGACTAGCCCTGCAGAAGGTTCTTTAGAGTCCCTCCTCTGGTCTTACCGAACCCCTCAAATAATGCGATGAAAACAGTCTTTGCTACTCTCTCCCATGGTGTCTTCTATCTTGATTTGATAAGCTTATTTCCAAACATAACCATTTTCTTTTGCATAATAGTAGGAAAAAGAAACAAGAGGCTCTAAAGGTTGTGCTGTGCAAATACCAGCCTCATTCCTTGTCCAGACACCTGAAGAGACTCTATGTTCTGCTGTTTCTTAAAGTCCTGTCAACACCACATCAAAGAATCCCAGCCCTGGAAATCAGGACCTTGAAGCATCTGGCGTGACCGCGTAGCTGATGTGTATCCAAATGCTGGTGATTGCAAACATCACCAATAAGACTTCTGGCCTCTGTCTGCCTGTCCAGAGACAAAGAATTTTATACCGTGAAGGAGCCCTACTTTCAGGCAGCTCAAATTTTAGAAATCTCTTCCTCTTGTTGAGTCTAAATATTCTTTCCAGTAGCTTCCATTTGCTTGTCTTTCAGAATAAGTCAGCTTCCCCCTCCATATTTCATCTCTTCCTAAAAATTTCATAGGAATTAAATAGAAAACGAAGTTCACTTCCAATCCTTCGAAATACAGCTGGGAAGCTAGGACCATCCTACTCAAACTCTAGCTCAAAAATGAGTAAGATGGAGCAAAGAAGTCATCAAATCCCTTCCTTATTCCTGATTTTTTTTTAAAGTGGGTTTTTACAACCTTCCAGATCCAAGCAAAAATTGCTTTTTGTTTTAGGAACTGAGGAACTTCAGTGATTATATAAGTCAATCCCTTCACTTTCTAGAGAAGTGAACAAAGATCCAGAGACCTTGGTTGAGATCAGGGTTGCAGAGCTCCGATTGATAGAATTCTGATAGCAGTATTGTACTAATCTTGTCATGCTTGTTCTCAGAAGATAGGAATTATACTTTGACAAATTGCAAATAGCTTTCTAATAAAAACTCTTGCTCCGTAGTTTTCTGAAACTATTTTATAGTAAGTTAACAGAGAGTAAAACATATTAATACCAAAGCTTAAATATTAATTTATTCTCAAAATTACAATGTTAGCAGCCTACCCCTACCCTCCAAAAAAAGTTCCAAAAATAGTATCAGGGAACAGCAAAAACCAATTACCTCAAACTTCGCCCTCCATTTTCCCCGGAACATCAAATCCCTAGGGACTAAACACACACACACACACACACACACACACACACACACACACACACACAATCTTCTTTTCAATTTTTCCTAGAGCTGACTTTCGTATAAACTCAAGATTACCTTTACCAATAGGTAGGTAATCAATACACTTAGCCAGGGAGCTGACATTTGACTTTACCTTACAAATAAACTGTAAATACAGCAGGCAGCTTAGCCTACAATACAAGGAGCATATAGCTGTATCTTTGACATAGCCAGGGAGAGCTTGTGATTGAATTCTGTGGTAAATGTGACTTCTATACTTAGAACAATTGGACTTTCTTGTACTGCGTCACTTGAGGATTTAAAATAACAATTACAAAAGGGAATAGGAAGGGTTTGTAGGTGTTGATACAGTTTCTCACACACTTGATTGGTAACAGCAGGGATGTAATATCAATACGATCCATTAGGAAAGAGTTGTGGCTACAAATAATGATATACTTTGCTCTTAAAATACATAGTCTCTTTCCCTTAAACAATATGGAAGAATATGAAAATTAAAATTCCATCATCCAGAGAAAACTACTTAAATTTTTGTATTTTCCCAAGGCATATATGTAAATATATAATATTTACAAAATTGGGATCAAATGATTTCCAGGTCATTAAGTTGTCTTCAGAAATATGGCTCCGTAATTTTGCAGATGATAGATATTCCTTTATTTACATTATACAGTCTCAGTTGTTGGAGTTTATTTTTGCAAATAAGACCACCCTCCCCACTTCCATCCATTCCAGCTAAAAACAAACAGCGTGCATACACACCCAGATCAAGCCTGAGTTTCCAGGTCTGAGAGTGCCTCTCGAAAAGGAATTATACAAGAGCACTGCTGAAAAATAGAGATAAGGGTACAGATGTAGCTCAGTGGTTAAGCACCTGCTTCCCATGTACAAGGTCCTGGGTGCAATCCCCTGTACCTCCTAAAAAAAAAATAGAGATAAAACAAACTAGGAGACATGTGTCATATACTGCTTCAGCAAAAAACTGGATGGTTAGAGAGCCACATGACAGAAAGCAAGAAGAAAAGGATGCAGATGTAATATCAGATGGCTTCAGAGAGGGAGAGGAAGTAGGCAAATAACACAAAGGACAGCTGGAGGATGACCAAGTTTCCTGTGGAGCAAAAGAAACAATGTTGTTTTGCATCGTCAACAAACATTATGAACTACAAGGAAGAAAGATAATGGGCTTGGTGATAACAGCACATTATTAAAGTATATATAAGAACGTTTGTCACAAAGCAAAAACACTCATGATAATGCTACTGGGATTGCAAGGATGTATATGTTGATATGCTGAAAAAGAAAACAGAATGCATTTGGAAATAGATGACCCATGGATTCACGGCCATGGAAGCAAAAGCGAACAGCTTCAGTGGCAGTGTGTTGAGATCAGCATTTGAAAGAATACTTGCTATGTGTTTTATTTAATGGGCAGTATAGAAAAAGTCATGCACTTCTCTATCAGAAGCAGTTGCACATTGTATTAGTCAGCCAAAGGGGTGCTAATGTAAAAATACCAAAAATGGGTTGGTCTTTACAAAGGGTATTTATTTGGGGTAGAAGTCCACAGATACCAGGCCATAAAGCGTTAAATTTCTTCTCACCAAAGTTCATTGCCACGTGTTGGAGCAGGACAGCTGCCAACGTTTGCCAGGGTTCAGGCTTCTTGGGTTCCTCTCTTCCCGGGGCTGCGTTTCTCTCCGGGCTTAGCTCCTTTGGTTCCTTTACAAGGTCAGCTGTAGACTATCAGGCGAATGGCTCGCTTCTCTTCTCCTGGGGCCTTCTTTCCAGCATCAAAACTGCTTCTCAAAAATGGCTTCTCAAAAGACTGCTTCTCCTCTGTTCTTTGCCTTGCCTTTTATATTCAATTCCCCACCCACCAAGGGGTGGGGCTCAACGCCCTAATCATAACTTAATCATGCCCAGATTAACAGATCAGTTTACAAGCATGATCCAATTATATTTTTGGGATTCATAATTACATCAAATTCCCAAACTGCTATACACATGTTACTTCAACAAAAACTTATTGAACATATGCTTGGCTCTGGGCTGGTGCATGGAGAATACAAAGATGAATCCTACACCACCCTCTCTTCTCAGATGGAGATGGGACACATGAGCTCTCATGGATTTCTGTAGCTTTCCTTCAAGACACTTGTTTCAGTTTGGAATTACATGCCCCATCTGTGATATATGTGATTATTTGATTAATGCTGGTCATCCTATTGGACTATAAGTTCCATGAGGGGAGGTATTCCATCTGTTTTGCTCACCACTGTTTTCCTAGCACATAATGGATGTGCAGTGAATAGTTGTTAAATAAATGAATGAATGAAAGATTTTTATAAAACTTAGTGGTAAGTGTCACAAGAAGGATATAGATAAAGAACTGCTAATTTGGTAGGACAAGGAGATTAATTCCAGATAAAAAAAACTAAAAGGTTTTATGAAAGGTTGGAGACCAGATTAAGCAATTACTATAATCATCTAGGTGAGGAGTCAAGAGCCCTAAAGAACTAGGGAAGACACATTAAGAAGGGAAGAGTAGATAAAAACAAGAAGGATTACAAAGATAAAATTGGCAGACGTGGATGCTGATGGGATATGAAGGGCAAGGAGAAGCAAAGCCTTGAACTGCCAGGTGACCGGGAGGACGGGGTTTAACAGAAGGAAGCAAAGAGCAGCTGGATTACGTCCGCGAAGGGGGCAGGACTTCAGATTCCAAGGTGTTGAGATCATCCTGCTAGAGACGCTGAGCAAGTTGCTAGCAATGTGTAACTGGAGGTCCCATAAGACCAGCCCAGAGAAACCTATTTTTAAGACATCAGCACTGCATGAAATTAGAAAGGTGTCTGAGTTTTCCCAGGGAAAGATTATGGAGAGAGAAAAGCAGAGGGCCAAGGACAGGTGCTTGAGAAATGCCGAGATTTGGCACGGCTGTTTTCTATGTAGTTCGGGAAGGCAGAGGGCAGATGGGTTCTTTCTCTTCTCTTCTCTGCCCATAAAACTCTATCAGATAAGAAAACATCCTATCGTTGCCGCTAGAAAATTCAGTTTACCCAAAGGGGAACTTCCAGATTTCAGAGGTCTGGAGAATACCAATTTCTTGGATAAAAGCAGAAGCTCCATGTACTCTGGTAGCAAAACGGGCAGAGAACTGAAGGGTTGAGGGCTTAGATAGAAGGCACACTGGGATTAAAGCAGGGGTTCCTAACAAAGGGTCCGTGAGCTTGAACTGAAATTCAAAAAAACATCATTCTTGTGGGGACGTGTTGGTGCAGGTGTGATGTACTTATTAAATAACACACAGTAGAGTGTGGCCTTAGTAAGGGGTCCGTGGTCTTCACCCGACTGGCAAAGGGGTCTGTGGAACACAAAAGGTTAAGAACCCCTGGACTACAGCCTAAGCACAGCTGGACAATGCCAAGGGCAGTCTTGGTTAGCGCTCCTGTTTCTAGAACCTGCTAACTTAGATTATAAACAGCTGTGACCTCTTTGGTCGTCAACCCAGTCTGGTTGGCTTGTTGTGAGTAATCCTTAGAAACCCATGAAGTCCGTGCAGCCTGTGCTTTGTCTGCTCCTGTTTGTGGAATGCTTTGTCTCCAGCCTCCTGATGGAATTGCTCTGGGCAGCCTGGAGCACCTCAGTTTCTTCCTGTAATCTGCAGCTAACCTCACCACAGTTTACCTTTCCACATGAGAGGCCCCCCCTTCCTTATGAACCAAGATATTATTGTGCTAAACTAGTTAAAATAATTTTAAAATATAGGACGACTTTGAAAGGAGGAGAAATACAGTAAAAACACATAGAGCCAGTACTTTGACCAAGGTCTTGTATGTAGTAGATGCTCAAAGTTGAAGTAAAGGAAGCAGTCCAGAGCATAAGGCAGCATATTTTGCATCAAATAGCAATATATGCAAATTCATTCATTCAAATATATGCATTGAGCTAGCTCAGAGTGCCAGGAACTGTGATAGACACTGAGGACAAAATAAATAAAATGGTGGTTAAAAACACTAGGAAAACGACTTGCATGAATTTCTTACATAAATGTCACACTTAGGGACAGAGTTATGTAGTTTAGGGCTGCAGAAGCTGGAAAAGCTCGTGGTTTTCCTCAGGTCAGGGCCACGCTGAGAGGGCTGCTCTTCCTACTCTAGGGAATATGCGGGATCTAGAAATCAACGGAGAGCTGGCGATGGACCTTAAGCAGAGGAATTTGTTATAGCATAGGGTTATGTGGTAGCTGAGTTATGCACGCCAGGCAAACATGTTCTTAATCTTAATTTCATTCCTGGGGGTGAACGCATAGTAAATAGGACTTTCTGTAAATGTTATTTTTAGTGAAACTGTAGCCAGCCTAATCACGGTGTGTCTTCATCCAATGACTAGAGGTCTTAGAGAGAGAAGAACCCGGAAGCCAGAGCACAGGTAGGAGCGGAAGCCAGGAGTCCCCGGAGCTGAAGAGAAAGGAGAGGCATGGCCATGTGGCAGGAGGCAGGGCTACAACGAGCCCCAGCGGTCTCCGGCAGCCAGCAGCAGCATGTTACAGGCTTGACGGCGCCATTTGGACTTCTAGACTCAGATCCCACTGTTGAAGCCAGCCCATTGCAGGCTACATGATAGCATCTCAGGAAAACTAAGACCGTTTATTATATTTTTTCTTCCAAATTTCCATTTAATAAATGCTTGAAAATAATAGCTCCTAAACCCTGGATACAATTTTCAGAGTGATTTAGAGAAAAATGTTATTTTGTGATAAAATATTTATTTTATGAATTTTTAAAAATGCCAGTTGGAAAATGTGACTTGATTTGCAGCAATTTGTGTTTAGATAACATCCCCAAGAAGTCATCTCTTCTGTTTTTTATTAGGAGAAAAGATGTCCACGAAACAGGATATAGCAGTGGAAAGAACAGTTGTAGCTCTAATTCCTCTCATGTCAATATTATAGGCAATCGACATGTTATAGAGTTGTGTTAATTCAGGTTACAAAAAAGGCAAACAGTAGATATCCATAGACATTACTACATAAGGGAGAAAGGAAGAACTTGGAACTGTCTCCACAGCCCTAAGAAACTCGGAAGGTCCTAGAAGGTCAAGGAAGAAACACAGCAGTTCCTGGAAGTACAATAGGGCGAGCTCCTCACTGGTCAAGGCATCCATTCCTTCCCACAGTGTAACCTGGCCATGCATGTGGCGCAGGTTAGTTGTCGTTGCTTCTCCAGGGGCAGAAGAATGCCCGTGCTAAGTATATGTCGTTAAGAACACAGGCTCCGCAGCACACACTGTCCAGGTTCAAATCCAGCCCCTGCCTGTGTCTCCTCTTGAGACAAGGGAGAAAAGATGGGACTGGGTCCTCGCTCTGACCGTTACAGCAGATTCTCCCGGCAGCTGCAGGACAAGCTCTTGGGATGGGCGTCAGTCCTTGGCGAGTTAGTCACACGAGGGCACGCAAGGCAACCTGTGGAGAAGGCACCACCCACGGCTGCTTTCCTCAGGAGGAGGCAGGCGCTCGGAATGAGAGAGGCAACTAGTAAAAGAATCCGAACAACACAATGAAGTTGTGCAAGTTTAGGAAAACAACAAGGGAAAAACACCTGCTCAATGATCCACGGGTCTAATTTCTGTTGAGACTATTCCCTGTTAGAGAAAACCTACTGTTATGTGTGGCAACACTGACATGTTTATATTTATATATTCTTTTTGTTTTTAAAATACAAAATTCCCATTCTAAAAAAGCAAGTTTGGAAAATGTCGTAGGATTGTTGCTGAGAGTGAAATTTCATTAATTTTTTTTTCAGGAAAAACTTCAAACATCACAAATAATGAGTGAATAATACAATAAACTCCCATGTACCCACCTGGCACCAGCACCTGGGACTGTCTCGACAGTCCTATTTTACCCATCCCTTTGCCTTTTTATGCTGGGAAATGGAAGTGAAATTCTCCTGTAAACAAATAAATTGTTTACAAGTTCGGCTGTCAGTGAGGGAGTGTTATGCTCCTCCAGGGTCTCCATTTTCTTCCCAGCACACTTTTCCTTCTCTTCCCACAGCGGGAACCCCCATTCTAGCCGTGGGCCTGGAGATGTCTCTTAGGGAGGCCTCACCTAGAATCATCTTTCTTTTTCTTCCTGCCTCGAAATAAGGACTTGGGAACTTAAATTCACAGACCTCTAGGGATTCCAAAGATCTGTGAACCCCCAGAAAACCTAGGCAAATAGTATCATATTTGTTTACTAATAGGGGTTTCCAAAATTTCTACCAGGTTCTCACAGGGGCTTCACACCTACCAAAGGTTAACAACCCCTGCGTCAGCCATCGCCTGGAAGCATGACACCTTCCTCATGTCCGTCCCTTGGCCAGCTCTCCAAATCCAAACCCTGAGCCTGTCACCACCTGCAGGGGGCCTCCCTGACCATCTCAGCTGTAACTGACTTACCTCGTATCTTCTTGCAGAACTTCAAGCCACTGTCATATTTACGACAATTCTGCTTAACCCCTATTCACTCAACAAGTATTTATTAGCTTCCTAATACGTGCCAAGCATTATACTCTCCTTATTTTAGGTGTGTTGTGTCTCCTGTTGCACTGTTCCCAGAGGGCAAGGAACATGAGGGTACCCACCGTGCAGCCTGCATTCAAGGGCACGCGACAGCCATAGGTCTGCTCCACCGAATGGAAACAAAAATGAGCAGTGGCATTTCTGGAGGCAGGCATTCAGCTCAAGAAACATGTAAAACCAAGCTCAGGATTTTTTTTATTTAAGGGGAAAGGATGTTTACAGAAAAAAAGAAATGTCAATTTGATTATCCTGGGCATGGTGATAAACAGGACCAAGCAAAGGTCTCCCTGCCCACCCCAGTACACTGTGGCGCTAGAAAACTATTCCAGAATCACAGACCACATGCCGCTCCACCGGCCCTCTTGGTAACGCCCCACATGCCTCAGTGTCTGTGAGACACAGAGTCGAGTGTCCACAAATAACCACCAATAGAAAAACAAATCAGCATGATGTCGTTCTCCCCCCGCTCCCCCCCGGAGCAGAAGCATCAACCTCATACAGAAAGGTCAGCAGAGCAGTTACGAGACATGCTCCTTTTTCGATATTGGGCACGTGCGTTATTTTTAGAGTACATAGGTCCCCAATGAGAACTAAGTTGTCTAATAATATGACGCTCAGGAGCTGGCAGATAATAGCTAAGGCTATTGTTACACGAGCAGTAGGGGGAGCAGGCAGCTGTGTCCAATCTGCGCAGAAACTTCGAACCTGAATTCCATCCCTCCTTTGGAGAGATGCTACTTTGGTGGGGCTAGTCTTGCAAGACTCAACAGATGAAGCAGATGAAGCGTGCTGGCGTGAAAAGAGCTGGAGCGTCTAGCCAGCGGCACCGTGGCTCCAACCCCGCTGAGCCTTACTTATCCCATGGACCCAGCGGGGACAGTGCCACTGAAGTAGGTGGCCGCAAGGCTCAAGCGAGGAGAGAGAGCTGAAGCGTCACGCGGTTGCTGGACCTGAGCCGCCAGGTCCTGCGTTGCTGCGCAGCGGGCCGCCCAGGTGTACCCGCCGAGGTCGGGCCACGCGGGAGGGGCAGACGAGAAGCGCGCGGGGACGAGGCAGGAAGGTCACCCCCATTCCCGGGCCGGGCGGGTGCGGGCGAGGCAGAGCCTCGGTCCCCGCGCACGTTCAGGCGAGCGCTGCCGCGGCCAGGCGCGGAGAGGCCGGCACCCCAGCCCCTGCGCCCCGCACCGACCCCCCGCGGCCGCCGCCCGCCCCGGATCTCCCCGGTGCGCGGTCGGCGGGGCTGCCGGAGCTCGGGCGCCGCGGGAGGCGAGGTGAGGGCGGGCCGGGGCGGCGGCGATGGCGGCGGGGAGCCGCGGGGGCCCCAGCTGCGGGGAGAGGCGCCTCCGCGCGGGCGCGTCCGCAGGGGCCGTGGGCTCGGGCGCGGGAGGAGCTGGCGGGAGGGCTGGCCCCACCCGCGGGCGCGGGCCTCGCAGGAACTTCTGTTCCTCTGGGGCCCCGGGCGCGCGCTCCACACAGCCACGCGCGCCCCCGCGCGCCCGCGCGCCCTCCGACTATTTTGCCTCTCCCTTGCGTTCTCACACTCTAAAATCCCGCAAGGGGTGGAAGTTACACCCGACATGGCCCCGCTCTGACGCCAGAGCAGCTTTTCCCCTCCTGACTCCGGGAATGCATTGTCAACTCTGGGGTCCGGTGGCCCTTTGCGCCCCCAGGCCGTGCGGGAAGCCCCCGCGACGACGACGCGGCCGGAGGTGTGCGGTGGGCGGCGGCGAGAAGCCCCTTTCCCACCCCTGATCTGCGGCTCGGGGGCTGCCCCCTCCGCGGCCCGGGAGGAAGGGGCGCGACAGGTCGCCTCGCGGGTGAGTGGGTGCCTCTGCCTCTCCGGGGGCTGCGGTTGCTCTGTTTACCTGGGAAACTTAGACGCGCTGCCGGGCAGCCGGGCGTTGCAGCCTGTGCGTCAAGGCTGCCATGCAGACCGGATAATTCGGAACTCCAAACCGAAGGAACGCACTTAGCATCCGAAAGGTGAGCATGCATATGTATTCTGTTGGAGTGTGCACGCGTCTTTCCCTTTAGAAGATATCTTTTGGGCATTGGTTTTCACTTGGCAGGGCAGGACAGTTTTAAGATAACTTTAAGCCAGAGAGTTTGTCAGAATATTTTATGGGTTGATCTGAAAGAACTTACTGAAATGAGTCAAAGCTGGCAATAAAAATGCAGTTGAATAAGGAATGCCAAAATGGGATGATAGGATTTTTATAATATCTGCTGTGTGTATGTCCTTTGTGGTAAATGATATAAACATGCAATGCTTGCTGTAGAAAGAGGTTAAGACCATAAACATTTACGTGTTTTTCTGTGTGCTGGTTGGTGTGCATGAATTTAATTGTACATGGAAAATTTCGTGTGAGTAAAGAGCTAGAATATATTTGTTATTTTGAGGTTAAGGCTATTGGCAATATTACAGATAACAATCGGCAGTTAACTCTTTGTTTCAGCATGGAGCAGTGTTATTATCTATGTGACTTATTAGCATGTGGAATCCTTGGTCTTACTGGCTGAAGACTGGTTGGTTTTAAACTTGAGAGAAAGGAGGTTTTTCTGTTCTTGATGCCCTGCTAAAAGATGCAGTGTGAAGGGCTCTCCAGTACCAGAGAGCCGTGCCTTAGAGGTGCAGAACAAGAGGTTCATTTGAGAAGAATGAAAGCTGCTGACTGAAGGCCATTGATTGCCTATAACTTATTTCAAAGGAGACCCTGACAATTTGGAAAGTATCTTGTCACTAAGGAAACTGCTCCAGAGAACAGAGAACTGCCTCCTTAATGCATGTGCTCACATTTGGAAAGGGAACTCTGCAGACTGGTCCTAATTCAAAAGAGATCCTATTTCTGGAAAGGATGAGTTACTGAGATGCTGTAAGGGGAAATGATTTGTCCTTGTCTGTGCATGTGTGTCTTATAGCTAAAGCACCAAGGTGGTTCTTCAGAGGTTTTAAGAAAATTTTTCTTACCAGAGAGTTGTGAAATCAAAAATGCTATGTCTGCAATTAACTCTTCCTTAAAGTGTATTAGGGTGGAGAGAGGACTTTCCCAATACATCTTAAATCTGTGTTTATATGTATGTTCTAAAGCCAAATCATACTGGGGATTTAGAAGACTGTAAAGAAGAGGTATTGATACCTACGTTATTTCTGATGGGTGGATAGATGAATACTTCTGTGCATTTCACCTGTAAAGAATTCATATGCATCTATAGAGAACTCATCTCCAGAATTTAAAAAACATGATGAGGCGGCTCTGTCTCCGCTTTGAAGAAGGCACAAAGGGCCAGACAAGCTTGGCAGCATACAGGATCCTCATGTTGAGAAAAAATACAGAAGAATCCTTGTTCTCCCTGCGTGTTGGTGTTCCAGTTTATGCTTTTAAATAGCAGGTGATTCAAAGCTCTCGTTGCAATTTAGCCCTTGGTATAATGCATCGTTGAAATTAGGCTACCAGCGCTTGTTGGTGCAATCTTAGGTTTTTACTCGTAGATGGATGTGGAAGTGTTCTAGAAGAGTGGCATGAGAGTATTAAGATACTTGAGAATGTGGTTAAGGACAGACTGAAGGAACTATATATCCAGCCTGCTTCTGGAGTAATTTGGTCCCTGCTGAGGCTGAAAGTCCAGTGGAGCTAATGGCTGGTTGAATGTCCTTCAGCTTTTGTGGTTCTCTTCTCTTGATTGCAAAAGGGAGCACATTGCATATGGCCCCACACTAAGACGTCTTCAAGAGGAGTTGACACAATGCACTCTGGGTACTGCCTTCACTTTTTTTAAGTTTTGATAAAATTTTATTGAAATATATCATTCATGCATGAACATACATAAATAATAAGTGTATGGCAAAATGTTGTAAACTTACAAAACAAACATGCATATCATCATACTGGGCTCCCATACATCACCCCACCACCAACACCTTGAATTGTTGTGAAACTTCTGTTAAAAGCTATGAAAGAACATTGTCAAAATATTACTACTAACTATAACCCGTATCTTATATTCGGTGTATTTTCCCCCCAACCCACCCAATTATTAACACCTGTATTAGTATTATACATTTGCTATAGTTCATGAGGGAACATTCTAATATTCTAATATTTGTCCCCTTAACCACAGTCCATCTTCCACCACTGGATTCTGTGTGTAATACAGCCCCGTGTTTTGACACTCCATTCAGAGTGTACCCTCAGTGGCTCTTCCTTCACAGAGTTGTCCTGTCATCTCCTCAGTCAATTTTAGCATGATTTCATTATGCCAAAAGGAAAAATCCTATACGCCCTCATACCCCCCTACAGTTGTCTCTCAGATTTGATATATCTTCTTCACCATTGCTGCAAAAATATTACATTACTGTCGGCTACCATCCATAAGTTATATTAGTGGTAACGTTCCCATGTATCACTATATTCCTAACATTTTGTAAAAGAACTTTCTTATATTTATACGGTTAACCACAATCTTCATCCACCACCCAATCATTGTTATACGTACCTTAGATTATTCTCTAGTTTCCTTTCCATTGACATTCACGTCCACAGACTACCCCTTTCAGCCACCATCCCATTTGTAAACCAGCAGTGCTAGTTACACTCACTGTAATGTGTTACCACCAGCTCACGTCCACACCTTTACAATGACCCTTATTAAAATTCAATATACATTGAACATCAGCTCCCACTCCAGAGAAAGTTTTAATCCCGTAACAGAAGGAGTTCTGGAGTTGGAACGAGATCACCTGGAGAGACTCCTGCCCTGAGCCATTTCCTGGCCTGTGGGATGGTTTGTGAGGGGAAAGGCACTGTGTGAAAATGCTGCAGTCACTGTGAGCCACTGGAGAGAGAGGTTACAGCAAGACGCAGAACTACGTCCACTTAAATGTCATCTCCTGGCACAGCGGAGGAGTTGCTTGAATTTTCGGGTAAAAGGGTCATTCCCCAGTCGTGGTTTCCATCCCAATGGCCAGTGTCCTTTGGGAGCGAGAGGCTCGCACTGTCCCACCTGCTTCTTCTCGACCTGACAGGCTTTAGGGTCCCTGGGTTAAGAAGTGCCTGCAGTGGTTTTTGAGATAGCGAGATTGCAGAAGGAGGGAGGAGATGACCAATTGAAATTCCAAAACAGAACTTAAGCATTCAATTGAGAGTGTTTTGGCCAATGCCATTGGATGTACGGTCCTCATAAAATGAGAGTCATTCCTAGTTTTCCACTGGACAATTAGAAATTGCAGAGATGGCTTATTGAGAGCACCTGTTGGAATTCGGCGGCCCATTTGGGCTTTGGGGATCTAATAGGGCTACCGTCCATTCACTTTGGCGCTCCTTGGGCACGCCCCGCTTTCCCAGGTGCCTCAGAAGGCCGCTGAGCACTGGTTACTGGAGAGGAGAAGCCGGCCTGGCCGCCCACGTCCTGGAGCACCTGTCTACTGGCGGGAAATGCGCACACCTGTGTTATAACCTGGGCTAACGGCTGTGCAGGAAAAGCGTCAAAAGTGCAGCGTGGGGAGTCTGACCTGCGGAGGGTGGGCGGTCAGAAATGCCTCCTTCAGGAAGTGGTACTGAGTCTCGGGGGGAAGGTCGGGGGAAGCAAGAGCCCCTGGAGCTTTTTACTTTGGTGAGCACTGGCAGGCGCGGGAGCCTGTGTTGGGAGGACGAGGATGTGGAGGGCCCCGGGGCGGCAGGCTGTGTGGATGGGGCCGGAGCTCAGCCCAAGCCGGGAGACGCGTCGTTTTTCTTTTTCGTAGGGATCACAGTCCCAGCAGAACTGTAATTGTTTTGTGTAACGCTCTTACTCTAGGCTTTTTATTTTTTCAGACTACTATGTTGTATTATAAAAAGGGTATTTACAATCTTTTTTTTAGCTAGTCAGAAACTAAGCAAATATTTACTACAACTGACTTGATAGCGTTTTGTATTATTAATTATCCGGCTTTAAAACCGTTTGGATTAATTTCCTTTTATAATTGAATGGACTTTCATTTAAAATACATATTTTGTATCTGCGCAGCCATCCCACAGAGAACCACTTTGAATCGACTCGTTTGTTAACGCGACGTGGGTCTGGTTGGCTTGTATTTCTCCTGTGGACAAGGCTTCCTGCGTCTCTGTTTTGAGAGACCCTCGGCCCCGCTGGACGTGCGGAGGCCTGGGCGCTGAGCCCTCTCCGTGGGGGCTTGTCCCGCCAGCCGCCACCCACGCCTCGTCCTCCTTTCAGACTCTGTCTCTTCCTGTTTCCTTCTCTTTCCTTCTTCTCCTTTGTTTCCCATCACTCTCCGGGATATAATTTAGGTCCTCCGGGGGTCCCCCATGCTGGTTTTCCACCTTTGTAATTATGCTTTGCCCTCAGCCTCTGATTTGGGCAGCCCAGAGACCCTCTTGGTGTCCCTGAATCCGCCGCTGTGGCTTCTCCGCCACTGACGAGAGCACCCAGAGCCACCCCAGGTCCTGTGACTGTTCACATGGCAACAACTGCTACTTTGCCACCATCTCCCGCTCCTTTGTGAATGACAGCAGGTTTGAACAGATTGAAACATGCCAAGATCAATAACCCTGTCCTCATCTGTTGTCTTTTTTTCCCCCAAGAAATTTAGGGATTTAGAGTTCAGTGTTTTGAATAGATGTTTAAGTTGATTATAGATATTTGTAAGCTGTAGGCCAAAGTCCTTGATGTGCCAGCCTGGAAGACTGACTGCTATAATAAATGGATAGGTAAATATTGCAGGCCAGCCTGAAGCCGCGCTCTTGAGCTCAGGGGCTGGGGAACAGGCTTCCCACACCATCAGCGCTTCCTGAGAGCAGGGCTGGCCTGCTGTCTTCACCTCTGCAATCCTCAGCGGGGACAACGCTGCCTGGCAGGTGATGGGAAAAGATTGACTGTTGAATGAATGTAAGATTTGGTCAGTTCTTTTAATGCAGCCCTGCTCTGAAAGATCAAGAAAAACATCTAAAATAGTCCTAGCATAATATTCAAGTTTTAAAAATGTAGAATATTAGATTTCATATTTTCCTGCCCTGCCATTCACTCTGGTCCCCTGCTCACCGCCTCTCACCTGCCAACCCTCTGGTGCATATCCCTTTTAAAGAGATTGCATTTTTCTAGTCCCACACTCTTTGGCTGTCTCGCCCTTATCTAGTACCTCCTCTTAAACAGCCAACTTCATATTGCCTGCACTTAGGTTTTTAATTGCTCCACCTAGGCATTGCGTGGAGAAAAGGGGTTATTTTTCTTTTTCGTTTCACATGGTTTTGACACAGCCTCTTGTGATTATGTGTAGTCAGTGTTTTTGTGTATTTTTTTAAACTTGTGCTATATTTGTTTATTTATCTATTCTTGTTGGTGCCAGGTTAGGTACGTAAACGAAGTGATTTAAGCTCAAGGAGTAACGTAATGGGCGGTTTTACTTTGAATTAGCTCTCCTTTTGCAATACAGGGCGAGGAGGCACTGAGAGTGGCTCATAACCGAGGTCTGGGGGTATCTCCTTAGTGAAGGAGGCTCTGAGTAATCAGCCCCTTTCACAGAAATCCTAAACAGCACCCTCTGTGTCTTCCCACAGCGTCCCTGGTGGAGGTCTCGGCTCTTGTCTGTCTTGGAGTTGGGGTGTCGTCAATGGGGGCCAGCAGTTCCCAGGAACCCCCTCCTCCCTGTGGCCCTGGCTGCCACTGCCTTGCAGGCTCTTGACCTGTGCAGCCGCACGTGCAGGCTGCTGTAGAGGGAAAGACTTTTTAGCTGAGGTTAACCGAGCACTTGTGCACAGTTCACACTTCTCTCGAGTCCGGTTGATACTCCCAGTGACCCAAGCCTCTGGCCAAACCTCAGATTTTATTCTGTAAACCTCAGATTTTATTATTTATTTATTCTCAATAGTTCCCACACCGTAGGGTTGTAGTGAGGATTAAATGAGATTGTGCAGAGCGCTTCACATAGTATGTGGTATACAGGAAGCACTAAATAAGAGCCAGCTATAATCGTTCTTTTAAAATAGTGCTACTGTGGCGTGAGCTCAGGACTCCGAGTCGGAACAACTAGGTTCCAGTACCGGCGCCGCACCCACCCATGAGATCCTAAGCAACTCGTTGAACCTTCTTAGGCCTTGAATCCTTTACCTGAAAAGCAGTAATTTCCCTGGCTGCTTTAAGATTTATGATCATTATGTTCAGATAATGACCTGGAAAATAGGGTATCGGACTAGATTAGTGGCTTTCAACTTCGCTATTTAAACTAGAGAACCCCCTTTCAGACCAAAAGTCTGGTAGAAGCTCGAGCTACAGAAGAGAAAAGCTGGCCTCATTGTGGTTGAAGACGGACTGAGGCTGAGCCCTCCTGCCCCTCCCTGCTTCCCCTATGGGGAGCCCCTAAAACACCCTGCCAAACTCTGAGAGAAGCACAGTTTGAAAATTCCCAAACTGGCAGTTTCGAAGGTGCTTTCTAGAGCCCTAACAGACTGTGCATTTATGAATTATGTAATCCCTATGGCAGAAAGCTGACCAATAGGGATGTAACAAAACAGCTAGAAAGAAGCTTTTTGCTTAATAATCATCTAACTGTGGAACTTGAATCAGACAGAACTGCTTATTCCCTGCTTATTCCTATTCCCTGAGCATCCCACTTAGGTTAAGTAGAAATGCACTGTCTCTAGGACTTCAATTTATTTATTTGACAAACGTTTCCGTCAAATCACCCAGGGAGCAGATGCAGCTCAAGTGATTGAGTGCCTGCTTCCCATGTACGAGGTCCTGGGTTCAATCCCCCGTGCCTCCTAAAAAACAACAACAACAAAAAAAAACCCCAAAAACCAACATTCAGTCAAATCCCCCAGATCATATGTGGCTACTCATAATATAAAAGAATAAATAAACCACTCCCAATGGGGTGTAATCCTTTGCATTGTAACATCTGCTATCTTTAGTCTAATATGCTGTTACTTTCCTTTTCATGAGTCTCCTGCAGCAGAGCCTGCTGCCGTGGTGTGTTGAGCACTGTCATTTCTCATTTCTCTTTTTCCATGGGCCAGTAGTTAACCGAAACACCCCAGAGATTTTAGGCAGACAGGAGTTAACGTAGGTACTCCCAAGAAGGTTGGGTGGGATGGAGGAGAGGGTCTAGGGGGAAGCCTTGAGGAACGACTCCCAAGTAGCACCGGAGAACTCGCGCACCGCGGCTGCTGCCATCACTGCCACAGTAAGAGCCGCTGCCGGGCCGCTGAGGTCAAGAGCTCACTGTTTTGGCAGTGTTCCAGGGATCAGAGACCCTGCGCAAGCACCTCTCCACCCCCACATTGCTCCCAACAGCAAAAACATCGCCTACACCTTCCTTAGGTACCCACTGCCTGCCTTCCCGTCCATCTCATCTCAATGGCAGAATCTAATCTGTACCCAGGACCCTAGCTGCAAGGGACTCTGGGAAATGTAGTTTGTAGCTTTCCAGCCTCAGAGGTAGAAGAATATATGCTTGAAGGAGATTGGAATGGATGCCAAGTGACAATCCATCCTGTCTAACTCTTATCTACAACGTATTTCAATAGAGAACTAGCTAGAATATTTAATTCAAAGCTTGTAGGGATTACCTTTGGAAGTTGATATGTAAGAATCAAAGAAAGTTCTAGTTGATAACCAATTTCCACTGCAAACAAGTGGATAGTATAGTTATTACAATTGAAATTACTGGAAAAAGCATCAAGCAAATAAATATCAAAAAATTACCAAGCACCTGCCTCTGCATGTGGTACCATTTAAATGTGGAACAATAATCTTTTGGCTTGGTTTAGCAATCAAAGTAAAATTTCGGGAAAATTATTAGAAAAAAGGCTTCTCAACCAAAGTTCCAGGTAGCCTAGTAGTTTAATGAACCACAATACAAAGGAAAAACTTAGTGTTCTATCAGAGAAATAATAGTCCCTGGCTGACTAGTTCTTTCATTAGATGAATTATTTGTGTATCTGTGTTTCTACTGAGTCTTTCTTTGCTCTGTGAGCTTCATGGTGCTTTTTTTTTTAAGGATTCAAAGACAGAAATGACCTGTTTATTGGAGAATAAAATAAGAACGTGCTTAAATTCACTCTAGTCACTTATTTCATACCCTGGTGCTTCTCAGATTCCTTTTTCACAAACCATTAAAGTAGATGTGATCGGATGACTGCTAGTCCTAAGTAATAAATGACCAGTTTATTTTTACTCGAGTTACGTTAGTTCATCTAGCAGTTAGTCTTGATTACTGAATGAAACCATCTTATATTTGCCTCTGATATTTGGAGCTAGAAAAGAGAGAAGGATAGCTGAAGCCTCAAGATAAATCCACTAGTCCCATCCTCAGCCTCTATGAGAATGTTGTTCCCAAACCCCACTTGTTGTATTCTCAGGTGGGAACTGTTGGGATCTAAGGTTATATTATTATTTGATTAATCGAAAGGGAAAACAAGTAATTTTAATCTTCCTATGTTATTGTAACACATTAATGACCTTCTAATTCTAGACAGCCTACCCCCAATTTTTCTCTTTCATTCATATTTGAGAAAAACCTGGATTTTCCTCCCTTTCCATTATAAGGGTGACGAGTTCTTGTCTTGTCCAGATATATAGAACTCAAGTCAAGATTCATTTG
>JAQZBX010037480.1:0-23778 GCA_029593785.1 Cabassous unicinctus | reverse complement strand
CCCCCCCCAATATTTGTTCATTCCTCAATCTTGACAACTTTGGAATGATGATGCCCACTCTGTTTCTGATTGAGAGGGAGCTTAGATCCCATTGTGCAGATGGCTGGAACTGTCTTGATTGCAGAGTTAACGCTTTTAAATATTAAAATGTGCAGTCTGGAACAAATGATTATAAGACATACAAAGAAAAAGGATATGATAGTTCATCCAAAGGAATGAGACAAAATCCAGAAACTATCAATCAAGAGGACCAGATTTTGGATATAATATTCAAAGAATTAAAAGAAAGAATTAGACCTCAGTATGCTCAAAGTGATAATGGAAAACATCAACCTACTCATTAAAATCTGAAAATTCCTCATAATGGATATAAGCACACTTTTCTAAATATTAGCTCTTCCATTTCCTTTTTTTCTTCAGTAAATTATTTCATGAAGAAAGTCCCCTTAGTTTCCCATGTTCCAAGAATAATTATCCATTTTATTTATTTATAGCTCCTAAACTTAAAGAGAAACTTTCCTCAGTCATTAGCACATAAGTAGTTATTTGTATTTCCTAATCTTGAAGAGAATATTGCCTAAGTCATTAGCAGATAAGATCACAGCATGACTTACTTTTAATCATCCAAGTGATTCCAAAGGCAAACACCCCCATTTTCATGTGGTATCCATGAACATCTAAGATCTCACCTCAGAGCAGCTGAATCCAAGTTCTAGTAATGCAAATATGAAATGACAAGTATTCTTAAATACTTTGGCATAATGGTGGAGCTTAGTCAAAAGAGTGATGTTTCCAAATATCCCATGAGGAATCCTCTGGTTAGCAATTAATCCAAGTTTATTTGGTTTGCCTTGTGAATTAGAGGAAAGACAACCAAAGTCATTCTCTCTTGCTAGAGGGTGCATTCATTTTCCATGTGAGAGTTTGTAATCATTTATTGATATTTCATCATAAAATTATGTATCTAGTTCTGGAATCTTTGCAGAGTAATAAAAAATTTTGGGGAATATCAATGAAACAAGAGTCTGTGTTAAACTGAAAAACCTCTCTCCTTCATGTCATTGGCTGATTTTGGGGGGTAAATATGTATTTAAATATATGTTTTGGCACTCAAAGAGTCTACATCTTTTTCAGAATTATTCATCAAATGGGTATGGAAATGAAATTCAAAATCAGTACAATAGGTTTCTCCAGAGAAACAGAATGAACATGTATGTACATTTGTGACTGTAAATGTTCTGTAGAGCAGGCTGCAAGTTGGGAACTCCAATGAAGGTTTTGATGAATCCCCTGGGAGAAGCAGGCTGATTAAAGTAGAGAAATTCTTCTTTAAACTGCTGAAATCATCTTTTCCTCTTTCACTTTTAAATGATGTGGTGAGACCTCTCATATTGCTAAAGACAATCTCCTTACTGGCTTATAATCAGCCATAGAGGTACATCAAATGACTGGATTTAAATACACAAAATATCCTCATAGGAAACATCAAACCAATGTTTACTTGATGAAACAGCTGAAGACCATAAGCAGGCCCAGTTGATACATGAACACAACCATATCAATTAGTATAAAAATGTGTAGTAGTTTGGTATTTATGAATTCCAAAATTAGATATTGGATTATGGTTGTAAACTGGTCTGTTCCTCTGGCATATTATATTGTATTGGATTCACAGGTTTCTCTTTTACTTGATTAAATAATGATTAAGGTTTTGATTTGGGCCATGGCAGTAGGATGTTGAATCCCTGCCCTCTTGGTGGGTGGGGAATCACAGAGAAAATGACATAGCAGAAGAGAAAGTAGGAGTTTTGATTCTGTAGCCTGGGAAGTAAATACACAGAGAAGCACATTTTTGCTGAAAGAGAGAAGGCTGCATTAGACATGACAGAGGCCCAAGGCAGAGACACAAGCTGTTCACCTGACAGTTTACAGCTGGCCTTGTAGAGAATGAAGAATAGCTGAACCCAGAGAGAAATGAGCCCCAGGAGACAAACCATATTTATCCCAGCCTTCAGATGATATTGGAGGAAGCTGGACCATGGAGCCTTAAGATGAAGAGGAAGCCTGGACTCTTGCAGATGTCGGCAGCCATTTTGCTCCAACACATGGCAACAGACTTTGGTGAGGGTAGTAACTTATGCTTTATGACCTGATAACTGTGAGTTTCTACCCCAATTAAATACCCTTTTATAAAAGCCAACAGATTTCTTGTACTTTGCTTCAGCACCACTTACGATGACTAATACAAAAAGAGACAGGAGACAGAGGGGAAGAGAAGAAAGAAGGAATGGAAGAAAGTAAGGAGGGGCAAAGAAAAGGGAAAAAGAAAGAAACAGGTGATGGAGTTAAACAGATAGAAGCCATACATTTTCTGAAAATTATTTTGGATAGGTATATTAAGAGATTTAAATATGAGGGGAAATTACTTTCATTTCCCTAGATAGGAAGACAAAGAAGGTGGCCATGTATGGGGAGGACATCAGTGTAAGCAACAACAACACTAACTGTCATCAGATATTTTTCATACACTAACAATGGTAATGGGTATATTACTTATATGATTTCTAATCATCATGAAACAATTAGATAAAGATTTTATGCCCCTTATAATACAGATGAAGAGGTCACGTATTTCCAGCCATTTAGAATGCTATTCAATAACAAATTCTTCCTAAAGAATATTTATGTGAGGCATCAATAAATACAAAATTATTTATTAGACATTGAATCTATTTGAATAGATGTTTTCATCTAGTATCATATGGCTCACTACAGAGATGCACAGGGATTATAAACAGATATTCATCCTTTCAGTACTGAATTTTTAATGAGATTTTGATCTGACTAAAGTCACCAGTGAGTTGATTTTGCTATCAGCAGCCAACTCAGTTTACCCCACTGTGACTTATGATTACCATTGACTTTTTAAAATAATTACCAAATGGTTTCCTTTATTGCAGGTCTTTATTTCTTTATTTTGCTTTGAACCATTGTATAGAGTCATTCCCTTTCCATCTGAAGAACTCCCTTTAGTAATGCTTGAAAGGCAGGTCTAATGTGATGAAATCCTTTAAGATTTTATTTATCTGCTTATGTCTTAATCACTACTTTATATGTGTGTGTGTGCTTTAACAAGTCAACTGAATTGATGCATATTAATACAGCAAGCAATTCATCCAGTGTGTAAAATCAATGGTATTTGGTATAAACACAGAGTTGTGCTTTCATAACTTCAATCATTATTAGAACATTTTCATTATTTCAATAATAATAATGATAATAATAATAAAACAGACAAACACACAAGAAAATTCCTCACCTCTCAATCTCTCTCTGTTTCCCAGATGTACATTAACTGCTATTTCTGGCTATTCTTGCATAATTATTTATTTGTTTATTAAGCAGTTGTATTGAGCTATATTCACATGATGTATCATCTCTCCAAAGTGTATAATCAATGGCTGTTAGTAAAATCAAAATTTTGTACATTCATCATTTCAAAAGTTTTAGAAGATTTCCATTACTCCAAAAAGAGACTCAATACCTCTTAGCATCCCTTCCTCAGCCCTACATAACCACTAATTTAATTTCTTTTTTGTAAATTGATTTATATTTACATTTTATAGAAACAGAATCATACAATATGTAGTACTCTGTGTCTGTACTCCTTCACTTAGTATAATGTTTTATCTTTGTCTGATATTAACACTTTGTAGTATTAACCTACAAATTTTTCAGCTTCAAAGAAAAACAGTCTTATATATGCAATTTTACCCATATTCATATTTCACATAACATACTTATATTTCACATAATATATTTAGTTCATAATAACACAATTATAGTGTTTGTCTTTTTCTGTCTGGCTTGCTTCACTCAACATAATGTCCTCTAGGTTAATCAATGTTTTCTTATGCTTCACAACTTCATTTCTTCTTACCACTGCATAATACTCCATGGTGTATATACTCTACAATTTGTTTATCCATTCATCAGTTTATAGACATCTGGGTTATTGGCTATTGTGAATAAAGCTACTATGAACATCAGAATGCCGATGTCTATTTATGACATTGTTCTCAGTTCTTCTGGGTATATACCTAGAAATGGTACTGCTGGGTCCCATGATCAGTCTATATTTAACTTCCTTAAGAACTGGCAAACAGTCCTCCATAGTGGCTGTGCAATTCTACATTCTCACCAACAGTGAATAAGCATTCCTATTTCTCCACATCCACTCCAACATTTACAGTTTTCTGACTTTTTAATATTAACCAGCGTAATAGGTGTGACATATCTCATTTTAGTTTTGATTTGCATTTCTCTAATCATTAGTGATGTTGAACATTTTTTTAATCTGTTTCTTTGCCATTTGTATTTCTTCTTTGGACAGTTGTCTTTTCAAGACTTTGCCCAATTTTTCATTGGATAGTTTGTCTCTTTATTGTTCAATTGCATAATCTCCTTATGAATCATGGATATTTAACCCTTATCAGGTAAGTGATTGCCACATATTTTCTCCCATTGAGTTGGCCACCTTTATGCCATTTTCAAAAAGTGTTGAATTTTGGGGATGTCTCATTTATCTATTATTTGTTGTTGTTGCTCATGCTTTGTGTGTAAGCTTTAAGAAAATATCACCTACCACAAAATCTTGAATAAATTTTCCTACATTTTCTTCTAGAAATGTTATGGTTGTTGGTTTTATATTTAGGTCCTTGATCCATTTTGAGTTAATTTTTGTATAAGATGTGAGATAGGGGCTTGGTTTGGAATATATTTGCTGTTCTTTTTCTAGTTTCTCTAGGTGTGTAGTTAAATATTCAATTTTATCTCTTTCCTCTTTTTTAATGTAAGCATTGAGGGCTATAAATTTCCCTCTCAACACTGCCTTTTAAGTGTCCCATAGGTTTGATGTTTTTGTGTTCTGATTTTCATTCATCTCAAGATATTTGCTGAATTCTCATGCTATTTGTTCTTTGACCCGCTGATTATTTAAGTGTGTGATGGTTAATCCCCATATATTTATGAATTTTCCCCTTTTCCATTCATGATTGATTTCCAGCTTCATTCTGTTATGGTCAAAGAAAGTGTTTTGTATAATTTCAATCCTTTAAAATTTATTGAGACTTGTCTTGTAACACAACATATGGTCTATCTTGGAGTAGGAGCCATGAACAGTTGAAAAGAATGTATATCCTGATCTTTTGTGGTGAACTCCTCTATAAAGGCCTGGTAGGTCTAGTTCATTTATCATATTATTCACGCACTCTATTTATTTATTTATTGTCTATCCAGATGTTCTATCCAATACTGAGAGTGGTCTATTGAAATCTCCACCGATTTTTGTAGAGACATATATTTCTACCTTTAGCTTTGCCAGTATGTGCCTCATGTATATTTGGGCACTGAGGTTAGGTGCATAAATATTTAGTAAGTTATTTCTTCTTGCTGAATTGCCCCTTTTACTAATATACAATCACCACTTCATCCCTTATAACAGTTTTACATTAAAATCTATTTTGTCAGATAGTATCACTACTCCAGCTCTTTTTTGGTTATTATGTGCATGGAATAACATTTTCCAAACTTTCACTTTTAACCTGGTTGTGGTCTTATGCCTTAGGTCTTGTAGGCAACATGTAGATGGTTCATATTTTTTTTTATCCATTCTATCAGTCTTTGTCTTTTGATTGTGGAATTCAAGCCATTAATATTCAATGCTATTATGTAAATGCATTACTTACTTAATTCATTTTGACCTTTGGCTTGTTGTTGTTATATCATACTACTGTCTATCATTTTACCCTTTAATTTACCCTTTCTAATAAGCTTTGTTTATACACTCTTCTCCAAGTCTCTCACCTCCCCCCCCTCCTTTTATTTCCTTTCAGGCTGCAACACTCTGTTTAGTATCTCTTTGTTTTTAATATATCAAAAAGCCTGCTTTAGTGACATGCTACTCCCACCAGAAAATACTCCCAATATCTGCTTTGCTGGGAGCATGCTTAAGTTGACCAGTCAACTCATAATGCTAACACCCCAAGTGTGTATAAGCTCATGTGTAACTTTTAAACCAGAGCAAAGAGACCCAGGTGACTTCCACTGCTAGTAACCTGCTTCCACCTGTTAATAGACCCATTTCCATTCCATTCAGAAAGGTGAACAGGGCACAACTAAACTCCTTATGTGGTAGGGAGGGAATAATGGCCCTAAATAGGCAATGTTTCAAGCAATGTCTCTCGCACCCCCAAAATAATCCAGTTATTTTTTAGGAGGTACTGGGGATTGAACCCAGGATCTTGTATGTGGGAAGCAGGCACTCAACCACTGACCTACATCTGTTCCCCCCATTTAGTATTTCTTTTAATTTTGGTCTTTTGGTAACATTCTATCAGTTTCTGTTTGTCTGTGAAGACTTTAAACTCCCCAGTGTTTTTTGAAGGATAGCTTTTCAGGATACAGAATTCTTTGCTGGCAATTATTTTCTCTTTCTGTACCTTAAATACATCATACTACTTTCTTCTCTCCTCCATCATTTCTGATGAGAGGTTTTCACTTAATCTTATCGAGGTTCCCCTGTATATCATGCTTTGCTTTTCTCTTGCTGCTTTCAGAATCTTCTATTTATCTCTATTTGTCATTCTGAATAGTAGATGTCTCAAGGTAGGTCTACTCAGATTTATTCTGTTTGGGGTGCATTGCTTTTCTTGGATATTGATATTTGTCTTTTATAAGTGTTGAGAAGTTTTCTGTCATTGTTTCCCCAAATATTCTTTCTGCCCTTTTTCCATTTTATTTTTCTCTGAGACACTGATAATACAGGTGATTTTTCATCTCACATTGTCATTCACTTCCCTGAGACCCTGTTACATTTTCCCCACTCTTTATTTTTCTGTTCTCCTATCTTTTCCAGTTCGATTGTGCTCTTTTCAAATTCACTAATTCTGTATTTGAGCTATTCAAATCTGCTCTTGTGTGCCTCTAATGTATTTTTAATCTCATCCATCATGTCTTTCATTCCCATAAAATCTGTTTCATTTCTTTGTAGACTATCAAATTGTTCTTTATGCTCACCCTGGGTCTTCTTAGTATCATTTATCTCCTTTGTCATATTTTCTTTCATTCTTTAAATTAACATAGGAAAGTTGTGTGATTATCATTAATTAGTTTTCTTAAAACCTGTAGCTTTTCAAGATATTTGATTTGTTTCTTTTGCTGTACCATCTCTTCCTGTTTCCTAATATGGCTTATCAATTTTTTGTTGATGTTAAGGCCTCTGAATATGTTGGTGAATTTACTCTGATGTCCGATTTCTCTCTCTTGCCTATTGTTATTATTTTTTCATACCTCTCCTTTGATATTTGGTTTAACATAGCCAAAGTCTATAAAATTGACCAGCTTAAGTTACCACAATCATGCCAGGGACTCCCTAATGGGGCACAGATTTTCTCCCAGAAGTTAGAGAACAGAGACACTCAAGGTGTTTTTTGTCCATGCAGTTTCCACAATGGCCAGCAGATGGTGCTCATTGGCACACCATTCCTCGAAGATATATCTTTCTCTGTTTTCCTTTGTTCTGTTCTTGCCAGAGCCAATATTCAAAATGGGCTCCATTGCTCAAATCCACTGAAGAAAAGCCACCAACTTCCCACCCCCCCTTTTCCTTTGTAACTGTTGACAGGGAGGAAGACATCTGTTCCCCTCTGCTTCAACTGCATTGAGCAAGAGGTTTTACCTCTGCTTAATATCTCAGGTATGGGGATTGGAGCTTTTTCCAGTGGCTGGGAGGCTTTGTACTCATTGTTTTTTGTTTCAGTTTCATCATCTTTCTGTCCCTCAACCTCCTGGGAGTTGTGAAGCACTGTCTTGGTCTGAAGGCCCCAAAAGCAGGTCCCTAATGACAGTTTTTGGCTCTTTCTCCATTGTTTTAGAGAGAGAACTGAGCCATGTCTGCCTAATCCAATGCCATCTTTCCACAATCCCACCACTGACTTTTATTTACATGTAATGACAATGGTTGAGAAGTGCTCTCATAACAATTATGTCAGGCTTCTCGCATTCTTATCATTTTTACCAATGAGTCTAAGGAAAATAGCTCAAACTGAGAAGATTATATGATGATTCAGTCTATGTTCCTGACACATATGTTATTATTTTTTTTCGGAAGTTGAACTTAGCCATCTTGCTAAAAGTGGAAGAGTCAAAATTATATAAAATATATAGATATTACGTAACTTCTAAAACTTCCTTTTCATGATTTTTGTTCATCTTTCTCTCTCTTTTCTTTTTTAACAATTGGATATCTTTATGAATAAAAATGAAGTGAATAAAAAAATCTAATGCAGATGGATTGAAGACCTGAGTACAAATGAAAATAATACAATTTCCAGAAGAAAATACAGTAAAAAGATCCTCATAATAAGAATAGTTATTTTTTATTTTTTTCTTATAAAGCACTAACTATAAAGGAAAAGATTGATTAATTGATATTAAGAACATGAAAAATGATTCTTAACCTCTATATTCAACCTTAGCAAATAATTCCATAAAAGTTGTACCAATTTATACTTCCAATAGCATTGTATTGGTTTTCCTGGTGGTAGAACAAACTTTCTTATTCTATTTAATTGATCCATTTTGATGGAAGTCTCTGGGCATCTTTCTCTTCTTCCTATTCTCCACCTTCCTTGTCTTCCAACTTCTTCACCATTTACTAATTTTAAATTATCATATAGAGGTAGGAACAGACATGAACCCTACAATCTCAGATAGTGATTTCCAATGATTGGCACTTTAAAATACCAGATGCCGGATTGATTTCAAATAATTTGTTTTTATTTTTAATTATTCTGCCTGTCAACTGCAATCCAATGCACTTTTTCACATTTAGAGTAAATCCTAATTTTAAAAAAAATGTTTATTTCCACTAAGATATAACTTAATATTTTTGTAGAAACTAATATTTAAATTTCTAAGCTTTTGCTTTTTTCTCATTTTCTTGAAATAAAGCTAAACATATCAATTGATCCCTAGCTGGAGATGACAAAATTAGTATAATAATATATAACAATAGTTAGAGAGCTGATAGAAGAAAATATCAAAACTGACAGAATATTGTATCTGGGAGATGCCCCATAAATCATATAATTTAATAATCTTTTAGGGATTATTAAAAAGACATCATCATGTTAGGAAAATGCAAAGAAATTGGCATAAGTATACCTGGGCTACAGCAATAGCAGGGCCATTTTTGCAAGTCCCTGGCCATGGGATTCCATTTTTAGACACTGGTTTTTGATGTGTTAAATAAGTTTTTACACAGTCATTTTTGAGGTTTCTTCAAACTCCAAGATTCTTTTTGCTGAGTTTAAATACAGTTGTTGTTTTTTTTAACCTTGTTTTTAATCACTGTTTTACTATGATTATCCATCAGCAGGCAAATATCACTCTTACAAATGTGTACTTAATATATTTATTTGTTACAAATAATCAAGCAGAGGATATTATGTTTAGAAAATTTCTTTTGAGATTATTAAAGGCTTTCTGGAATACCACAAAGAAAGTCTGGGTGCAGTTGAACTAGCATTCTATATTGTAAGGCAGAGTTCTTGATGTATACATCAAAGAAACAGACATAAACACACAACTGAATCTACCCAAAGCACATGTGAAGACATCAGAATCTGAGACAGAGAACATATGAACAGTTGAGAATCAGGTTTCTGCCTAGAATTGGAAACAAAATTTTTTCTACTTATCTTATTCAATATGAAGCAGATGGAAACTCATTGTTGGGGGAATTTCATGCTATTTCAGGTTTAACTTAATTATGTTTTCTATCATAAACAAAATGGTCTGTTGAACACAATAAAAACAAAGCAGATATATCTTTCTCCACACTTTTTATTATTAAAAGTCCTCTATTAGCCTCAACATAAGTGGATGTATAGTTCTGATCAAGTCAAATAAATCTACATAGATTAGGTTTCTATCATCAGTTTTCCTATGTTAGCCACATCTTTTCCCATCATACCATTGCCAATAAACTACAGATTCACATATTTTAAAAATCCTAAAATTCCCTTGTCCTGAATATTCTAATAATTAAGAATGATTAATCATCCCATGTAACAATAGGAATAACATCATCACTACAAAGCCAGCAATAGGTCCTGGAGCATAATAAAAAAAAAAACAAAAAACAAAAAACAGAATAGGAAGAAATGGACAAAATGTAAAAGCAGACATGAGAAACAGATAAAAGAGTGGAAGATTTGGAGGCAAAAGGTAAGCATTGTTAGATAGGGAAGAAGGATAGATAAAATTTGGGGAAAGATAAAAAAGAGGTAGAAGAAAGAAAAGAAGGAAAGAATAAAATAGACTTTAAAATGGAGAGCAGTAGAGCCGATATATGCCAAATATTTGTAAACGTACTCTAGAGGGTAAAATATGTGCTTATATTTAAGAAGATGTATCAAAATTTGTCATCTTTATTTTATTCATTCAGTTATTAGTAACTATGCGTCAGAAACTGAGCAAACCAAGAGACAAATACAGAGGAAACCATATGGATGGAAGATTGTGGTCATTTTGAGTCACTGCATTGGGATGGAAGGGGGCTAAATTGCAGAGAGTTGATTGAAGAGTTTCCTTCCAAAAGAAGCATTCTTCATGTTAGGGTGATTGGTCTGTTTTCTTCAATTTCTGAAGTTTCAGAAGGAGATGGCAAGTACCCGAATGGTATCTCAACTCCTTAAGATGCACTCATGAGGCAATAATTACTATTTTCATCAGAGAGGATGTGTGATAGCTAACCAGACCAGTAGCAATCCTGTAAATAGCCTCTTTGTTTTGTGGTAGAAAGTTATGTTGAGATTGGAAGGCATTGATATTCAGTTGACCTTCACTTGTTCAGGAAAGAATTCTGCTCTCATGTTAGTGTTAAGACGCAACATCCCTGCTGGAATACAGGTAGGTTAGGGAGGCAGATTTCACTGCCCCTTCTCTATATTGGAGAGCTAGCTATAATAGTACTTCATTGCATATAACACCTTGCAAAGTTGAAATTTCTTTTGCACTTTTTCCCCAAAAGTATACCTCTGAGGTAAGAATTATGTTAGAATATGCTAACTTTAAACATTGGAAAACAGGAGTCAAAGTTAAATATTTTGTTCAACCTGAAGCAGTAAACTTATCTAAAATGAAAGCTGAACAAGACCTATAATCAGTAAGTTTTGCTAAACTGAGAATATAATTTTCTTAATATCACAATTATATTATTATCCAGAATCCATTTATTAGGAACAGTCACTGTTTCCAAATAAGAAAAAACCAATAATTCTAATCTTGATCCAAATATCCTCAGTGTTACAATGGAGAATTAAAATGCAAAGAGGGTAAGAAACTTGCCTGAAGACTCCTAGGAGGTTAGGACAAGGTAGAACCTAGAAGATAGCTCTCCAACTTCTGGTTATAAACTAGGTATTACTGAGGAAAAATAAGTATTATCAAGGACAAGGTGCTTACATTTAAGGGTAAGAACCAATGTCACCTTCTACATTACTTCCTCCTTGGAAGTACAGGATAGAAAAATAATGTGACTCTTAGAGCTCTATGATAAAGATATTCCCCATTTTTTCCCATGGTATATAAACAATGGATTTACTAAAATATATATTAACTCCTAGTTGACTTGTCTACACACAGACTGCTCAAATAATTTTAGATTGGGAAAGTGAGCTTATGGATAGTACATTTTATTTCTGATAATATAAAATATTTGCTTCTTGATAAAGAAATATAAGATAGCTAATTACCAGGATGTACAGTAGAGAAATGCAAGGGCAAAGTCTTAAAAAGGGTTTTTGTGCAGTGGGAAGGAAAGATTATCAACACAATTAAGTAGAATAAGCTAAAGTAAAATATGAGAGAATTTTTTTAAAATAAGAAATGTAAATTAATTTCCAAAATAATAAATCAACTCCTTACCCTTAAAAGATTACCAATCCTTTTCATTAATATATTCCAGATGATTGCAGTGTAAGATGCTCCAGGGTGCCATCCTCCCTCAGAATCTTGAAGAACTAGCAAAAACTGTCAAAGTCATCATCCTCAAAATTCCAGAAAACATTTAAAGGGTCGCAGTAACTGGGGAAGTGCTGAATCAAGAAAAATCAACAAGAAAAACTGGTAGGCAAATCTCATGGTACCCTTGTGAATTCCTCCCCCAACTCCTGCTGAATGCAGTGTAGATCCAGCCTGCACTGATCCTATTACAGAGGGAATAGAGTAACTCCTATGCACATATTGGGGTGCCTGTATGGCAGTGTCAATCTATCAGGTGGTAGCCTGAAAGAATGAACTAGGAAATTTGTCTCAGGCTAACCCTCCCAGAATTTGTCCTGAAAGCTGAGAAGCATCTTGCAGACAGGTAAAGCAGAGTAAGAAACAATTAAGTCAAAGAACCCTGAAGAAAAGAACAACTGCATTAATTCATGCAATCGAACACCCAGTAATGGGTAAAAGTTTCTTTCAAAGGGAGTAGACAGCATTCAAATTCCCATAAACAGTAAACCATGGGATTCCTAAGTCCTGGAGCAAGGAAAAGACTAGGAAAAGAAGCAGCCTTCATGGCTCATATAAATAGAAAGGACCCTACCCTTTGCATCACACAATCTTCATTCACCAGCAAAATCACTGTTATACATTCCCTAGATTATTCTCTAGTTTCCTTTCAACTGACATTCCACAGACTACCCCTTTCAGCTACAATCGCATTTATAATCAGCAGTGTTAGTTATACTCATTAAAATGTGTCACTCTGAACTCTATTCATTTCCACACTTTTACATCAAGCATCATTTTCCATTCTCAACCAACATCTATTTCCTAGTAACCTATATTCTAGAGTTTAACTCTGTGAGTTTATTGAACGTATTTAGCTCATATTAGTGAGAACATGCAATATTTGTCCTTTTGTGTCTGGCTTATTTCATACAACATAATATTCTCTAGGAAAACCAATGTTGTCATATGCATCCCAATTTCATTTCTGCTTACAGGTGAATTCTAACAATCAAAGACAATCTAATACCAATCTTGCTGAAGCTCTTCCAAAAAATTGAACAGGAAAGAACTTTACCAAATTCATTCTATGAAGCCAATATAACCCCAATACCAAAATCAGATAAAGATACTATGAAAAAAGAAAATTACAGACCGATAACTCTAATGAACATAGATGCAAAAATCCTAAACAAAATACTTGCAAAAAGAACCCAAAAGCAAATAAAAATTCATACACTAAGATCAAATGGATTTTATCCCAGGTATGCAAGGGTTTTCAACACAAACAATCAATTACTGTAATAAGCTACATTAATAAGTTGAAGAAGGAATTTCTTATACTTTTGATGTAACTTCACTGTAATCTAAAACTTCTTTTAAAATAAAGTTTTTTATTTGAAATGAAAGACATTATACAAATGGCCAAAAAGCAAACCTTGGAATCTACCCAAGTGTCCATCAAACAAAGAATGGAAAAGCAAAATGTGATTTACACATACAATGGAATACTATTCAGCCAAAAAAATGAAGTTCTGATAACATGCAACATGAATGAAGATTGAATACATCATGTTGAGTGAAATAAGTCAAACTCAAGAGTACAACTATTTCATGAACTCACTGATATGAAATAATAATAAGCAAATTTGTTGAGTCAGAAACTGCAATATAGGTTGCCAACAGCCAGGGTGGAGTAGGGAATGGAGTGTTAATGGTTAAATTATACAGAATTTCTTTTTTGGGCTATGGAAATGTTTTTTTTTAATGGATGGGCATGATAGTAGCACACATTGTGTATGTATTTAATAGCATGGAAGATATCTAAATTTTAAAAGGGGAAATTTTAAGTAATATATGTGTTACCAGAAAGACATTTTCAAAAAGAAACAGCTTAGGAACTATATAACACAAACATAGTACCCTAATGTAAACAATAGAATATAGTCAGTAGTGTAATTATAATAATATTCTTTTGTTATTTGTAACAAATGTACCACACTAGTACAAGGTACTAATGGTGTGGGGGGGGATTGAGATTTCTGTATTTTCTACATGATTTTTCTGTAAATATTAAAGTTTTAGTAAAAATATATATTTCAAATGAAACATATTAAAACTTTAGAAATATAAATACAATAAAATGATGTATTTTGAATGTGTCCTATTTGTTCCTCTTAAATTATATCATTAGGAGATCAGGGACAGTGATGGAATTATCCATGTTTACCAATGTCTCACAACTACATTTTTACACTAAATCCACTGTGCTGTGATGTTTTTACCAAAATGTTATGAAAAAATACATATCTTTATACATATATATCTTTATGCAGTCTCTTTTATAATTTGACCAGTTCTATTTTTCCTACAAGATAAGTTGACTAAATTCTTTTGAGTAGATTAATTGAATTCCTGCAAATCAAATTGTTTTCAACAAATAATGATGTCATTACAAGTTTTGTTGAATTAAATATGTCTATGGTCGACCAAACTATCAGTTGTACAAAAATCAATTAAACAGAGAAATAATATTTGCAATGAAATGAAAATAATATATGACAAATAGATTTCATTGAATTGGCCAGGTTGCAGCATATCTAAAAAAAGTATTGAAAAATCAGAGGAATACCTGAAATCAGCATTCCTTTTTCATAACCAAGAGTAGCCAATATAAAGTGACAGAGGCCACCGGGTGTTTTCCAGCAGAGTGTACAATTTGTCAAAAGCAGATGGGTTAAAATTGAAAGCCCAATTTTATTCCCACTGCATCCAAAGTTGCCCATTGTTCAGGAGCATCATACCTTTCACAAAATGACCAAACCTTGAAAATCCCAGTCAACTTTCCAAATCCAAAGAATTCCCAACTGTTCCAGCCCTGTAAATAGGTTGCTAATTTTCTTGGCAGAGAATATACAATTCCAAATTTGAAGAGTAAGTCCTGTCTCTTACACTAGAAATTTCATCACCTCCTTATTTTCAAGCCTGTAGCATCAGAGACGGATTGCTTAAAAAGCGTTTACTCTTCCTGTCAAGAAACACCTACCCAGAGCCTTTTGCAGGGCCCCTGTGACATCCTTGTTCCTGAGACTGTAGATGAGTGGATTGAGCATGGAAGTGAGAATGGTATAGAAGGCAGACACAGCCTTGTCCTGCTCAGGAGTGTGATAAGAGTGAGGCAGCACATAAGTGTACATGACAGCGCTGTAGAAGAGGCAGACAACTACCATGTGCGAGGAACAGGTGGCCACTGCCTTCCGTCTCCCCTCCACTTCTCTCATCCTGTAAACAGTGAGGAGAACCCTCATGTAAAAGGAAGAGATGACAGAGAAAGGGATGAGAAGCATCATAATACAGCAGACATACATGGCCATTACATAGGCTGATGTGTCTTTACAGGAGAGATTCAGAAGGGCCGGGACCTCACAGAAGAAGTGGTTGATTTCCCAAGAAGCACAGAAGGGGAAAAGCATGGTGACCGGGGTGAGCAAGAATCCATTTATGGACCCTCCCAGCCAGGCTGCCACCACTATCAACAAGCAGACCTTGCAGCTCATGATGATAGAATAGGGCAGAGGGTTGCAGATGGCCACATAGCGGTCATAGGACATGAGTCCCAGAAGGATGAACTCAGCTCCTGCCAAGGTCAAGTATAGAAAATGCTGGGCTGTACACCCTGCAAAGGATATGGCCCTTTGGCCCACCCACTTGTCAACCAGCATCTTGGGCAAAATGGTGGAAATGTACAGGATGCCCATGATGGAGAGCTGGCTGAGCAGGAAATACATGGGGGTGTGAAGATGGGAGTCCACTTGGATGAGAATGATCATGATAGTGTTACTAGTGATAGAGATCACAAAGACTAGAAGGATGAGGCAAGGAGGAGCCAGGGGAAGTGGGTATTGCTGAACAAGCCAAGAAGAACAATGTCAGCGTATATGGAATAATTGCCCCACACCATAGCTCTGCAGGTTACATAAAAATTACATGGACATGACATATAAAATTTGGCAAAAAAGAAAATTATCTGGTTTGCTTAAAACTGTGATGTAGCCATTGCCTAATCATCTTCTGAGAAATTAATATCTCAGTGTAATCTCCCCATTTTTTTTATAATTCTCTCCAAGGTTTATTATAGTTAGTGCATTTCGTTAAGAGATTAATCTTTACCTTTGAGTCTTAAGCACCACTTACATTCATGAAGCTCAAAACTTTCAATTTTCTGGAAGCACTGCCTAAATAGGGTTCTATTTTGTCACATCACATCATCATTGATTCAAGGATGACTTGTTGACCATTACTTCTGAGATTTTAAGATGAAACAATTTTATGTCTTTCAGGTAATTGACATTGAAATATTTTTAACATAGAACTTCTTTTCAAGCACACACCTATAGTAAGTTAAATGTACATTAAAGAGATGAAAAGAGAACCAGGCTTATTGAATTAGGGTAAGATAGTGGGTAAGGAAGGAATATATGGCTCCAACTTATTCTCTTCTCCCTCCATGAAGCTTTGATTCTGAAACTTGGAATCCCATTTGAAAAGTCACTCACTGCAAACATATTTTGCACATGAAAGTATTACATTTACTGGTTTTACTTAACTTACACCATTCTTTAGCCAATTGTACATTTGTAAAATTTGGCTGATTAACTTATGCTAATCAGGTGTTGCAAGTTTGGAAAATAATCTACTAATGTTAAAAAATAAACCATAAGCTTTCTGCTCTAAGAAGCAATTCAATAGTTAATAGAAAAAAGTTTATCAGGGAACAAATAATATTTAATTGGTGTTTTTATTTTCTTGCAGTTATTAGAAAAATTCTAATTAATTACTGCTCATTAGCATGATTAATAAATAAAATTGTTTAATAAATATCTTAAAAAACAGGAACAAGAATGGAAAACATTAAAACTATTTAAGTAATACTAGAGGATATTGCCTCCCAACAGAAGGATTTATTTGCTTAAACCTGAAGTAAAATCATACATATATAACTATTTCATTTAAATGATATTTTACCACATTTATGAACAGGTGACTTCTTTAGACAACCAACTTCTTTTGGCATCACACAGATCTGTACTGTGCAATATTGTAACCAGGGGCCACATTAGATATTCACCACCTGAATCATGAGTGGTCTAACCTGAAATGTGCTGCAAGCTAAAAGTATACTTAGCTTCAAAGACATAGTATGAAAAAAAAGAATATAGCATGCAGACTAAATTTTTCATATTGATTCCATGTCAACATAATATTTTGAATTAAAACTATTAAATAAACAGATATTAAATTTGGTTACGTAAAAAAGATTTTTAAAATCAATTTCACCTGTTCCTTTTTTACTTTTTGTAACATGGCTATAAGAAAATATAATTACCCCTGTGACTCCCATCAGATTTCTACTCAACAGCTCTGCTTTAGGGGCCTTCATTTCCCAGAATGAGGGAGCTCCAAATACCTCTGTCCAACAAAATATCAAAAGCTTAATTGTCCCAACATCCAAAAATTAGAAAGAAGTGAGAAAAAAAATTCAGATGCATTAGCAACTAAGAGTAGTAATGTCACCTTTTAATGTACTCATCTGCAAATCATAGAACACATTAATAACAGATTGCTTATTGCTTAATGTTTAACAACTATTATCTTATTTACTTTTCCCAACAACTCTATTAGATACTAGACAATTATTTTATCTATTCTATAGATGAAAGCAAAATCAGAATTATTGAGGTTAAGAAACCTCATTGGCATGTGACTCAACTTAGCCAGTGACAGAATAATTGTTTTATGTTGTTTTCCAGTAAGGCAAAATAGACATAAACTCAATCATTCCATAAATATTTCCTGAAGCATCCCATGTAAGTCAAAATTTTAATCTCTGAAATGAATGTACATGGCACGGTCCCTGCCTTCAAAAATTGAGCAGATTTTGAGCCCTCATGGTATGAACAGTTGCTGGACCTCTGGGGTCTTCACTTTTCTCCAGCTGAGGTATAATGTAGGACATGAAAAGGGTACACCACCACAAAATGAGGAAGATGGAAGCAAAAGAAACTGAAGCCCAAGGTCAGGTACATAAAAAATCTATCCTAAAACTCCTTTGTGCATTTCACTATAACTCTGTCATGGCAGATGAATGTATAATAATGTAAATAAAATTCATTCTCAGGCAAACTTTTATTAATGGGACCTACATTAAAGTTTTACATATTTTTCAGCTTTCTCATTCTTAAAATATTACTAACGTTACATCAGTGTTTTTCACTGTTTGTTGTCCCGGTTTGTGCCTGTGTTCTGCTTCTGTCTTTGTTCCCACTGTGCTTAACCATTGGGAAAATTAAAAGCAAGCATTCAGCAACAGTACATGTTATATAGAGAGAAATGCTAGCCAGCATTGCCCTCACAAGTTTAATAAGATCAAATTCCTCAAGGGGCTTGTATTAACCAGATAAAAAGGATGCTGATGCAAAGTACTAGAAATCTGCTGGTTTTTATAAAGGATATTTATTTGAGGTAAAAGCTTACAATTACAAGGTGCTAAAGAGTCCAACTCAAGGTTGATTTCTCACCCAAAGTCATTTGCCACATGTTGAAGCAAGATGGCAGGCAATGCCTGTGAGTGTTCAGCCTTCATCTTTTCTTCTAAGGCTCCATGGGACCAGCTTCTTCCAATCTTAACTGTAGGCTGGGGGACTTGTTTCTTTCTGGGCTTTCTCAACTTCCCAATGCTTTAGTCTCTTCAGCTACAAACTACCAGGCAAATGGCTCAGCTTTCCCTGGGGCTCCAGCATCAAAACTAAGTTCTCTCCTCTGCTGTGTCTTCTACTGTGTCTGTTTAGCTCTATCTTTTCCTGTGTTTATTCTTCTGTGAGAATGTCCATTTATACAACCCACCAAGGGGACAGGGACTCAACCCTGAGTCACCCTAATGATGTGGTTGAATCAAAGCCCTAATCTTGATTAATCAAGTAAACATAAAATCTTTGAATTTAATACAATCAAAAGGCATCATGCCCACAGGAAGAGGCATGTTTATAAAGATAATCTATATCTCTTTTTTGGAATTCATAAATAATATCAAACTGCCACAGGGCTCTTTTCATTATTTTATTATATATTCAGACGACAGTAAATGGTTAGCAGAGACCAAGCCTAGTGACTGGCATTGGCCCATGAGGTATATCAAAGCCCAAGAGAGATAAATGGACACTAAAATTTCCCTTTCAGGGCATGAGCATCCCCATCCCTGACCAGAAATACTCCTGGCACTTACTCTCACTTAATGAGACCCTGGAGATTTCCTCAGCATTCCTCATAAAGGAAGGTGGAGATTTGAATGATAATTCCTCATATTTTAAGAGCATTTTCCTTCCACTCTGCCAAAACTGACTCATGCCCCACATTAAAAATACTATAGAGCAGTATAACAGCATTAAAGAATACTTGGAAAATGAGAGAATATAATCAACTGGAGTAACCCCAAGACCTTTTAATAACTATTGCCATGTCTGTAGAAAGTTTTATATTTGGGTACAATTTCAGTTTCATATCATATGCAAAATTTTAAAATGACAACTTTTTAAATATGACTGTCTTTGGCTACTAAGAAATTTTAACACATATCTATTTTTGTATTTATATTACTTCTTTGGGGATTTCTTTTGTTCATGGCATTTGTCCATTTATATATTTATCAAAAATCTGCTTATTCTCCTTATATTCAAAAGACGGTTTTTTGGTTAAGATATTAATTGTAACTATTTTTTCTCCAAATAGTTATTTTCAATTACGATGATTTTTAGGCTGAATAGTTTGAACTATTTATATAGTTAAGATATTTCATTATCCTTTTGCATTTTGAGTTTAATTTATAAAGTTAATTCTCATTTAACCTGTGATTAGTATGTAATTCTATTTTTGCCCAATTATCCAAAATATTAAAATATATAATATTTTAATAATCTAGAATACATTTTGCTCTGTGGTGTAAATTGTGGATTTCATTAAAAGGTCAAATCTTTAATGAATTTGTCCTTTCATATTATGCCAATTAACCCTAATTTCTCATTTTTTCAAATAAACAGAATAGTTCAATTGTGAATGAGGAATATGCATGAGGGTTGCACCATAGTAAGTCATTATCAGTATCAGTATCTGATGCTCTTTATCAGTATCAGTATCTGATGCTCTTTATCAGTAGTTTATTTGGTGAACTCAATTTTAACCCATGTTGCATCTGTAAATTCTGGATCATGGATGCAGAAAAAAGAAAGAGAGAGAGAGAGAGATGATGATGATGTTAGTTAGTCTTAGGCCAAATTGTAAAGGAGTAACATTTAAGTTTTGGAACTTCATTCTCTTCTTTCTATATCTTTTAATTCCCTGTAGCATCATATCCAATAGCAGATAGTCAAATTTTTGGTGACGGCTGTTTTTGTTTTATATTATGATTCTTTTGTCAAACTCTGCCCTGTGTCAAGGAGTGACTATAAAGAGGGGTACCAACTAACACAGAAGATGTTTAAGTTTAAAAAGCTAGACTATACAGAATAGGTGGACAACTGGCATAAACAGAGTCTGTCCTAGGCAACCTTGGAAAAAAGGCTTCCTTTGCTTCAAGCCATTTATATGTTACATAATATAATTTATTATGTTTCTTCTCCCGTAGTGTTTGCACATGAAATTTCACCCTTCTTGTGGAATAAATAGCATTTTCAAAAATAAAACCATTTGGAGAATATTTAAAATGGTAGAGGAATTTTTGTAACAGCAAAGATAACTTCCTTTGCCCTGAAAGCAGGACAGGAGCATTGTTACCATCTCAGCTGACTCTCAGGAGAAACTGAAATTTCCCTGTCTTCCCCTGTCTCCTCTGTCCCTTTGAAACATAACTATCCATAGCATTTGTGTGTAGTTTTGTGATCATCATGCCAGGATAGTGATAAAAAAGCCTGATTTTACATCCTATCTTCATCATTTACAAGCTTCTGAATGCCTGCAAGCCACTCACATTTTCTGTCATAGCTGCATGACTAAGGCTTACTTAAGAAAGTAAAGTTAGAACAATTTCTTGAAGCAGGATGTGGAGAATATTTTAACTGAACTACTTTAGAGATTTTATGAAGTACCTAAGGAAATGGAGTACATAGAAATTGACATAGCCATGCACATTTCTAAATCATATAAATGAACTTACTTTTGAAACAATGAGATATTTGCTGAATCTTTACACAGAAAATAAAAATTGTAGAGAATTTCCCTGATGTATACATTGCAGAATCAAATCCAGCATATCACCTAACAGAAGACATGAGTCCAAAATATTTAAAATTGACAAAAGTAGTGCAGATTCATGAATACCTATAATTATAATGTTCAGACATATTAATATCAATATTCCCCAACATTTTGTTGGTTTAAACCAACTTTGCAATAAGTAAATATTAAATATCTATATTTAAGAATCTGATATTTAAAACACCATGTGATTGATTGGTGTAAAATCCTCCAAGTTACTGACCTCACACGGCTGTCTCCCCAACTTTGATTATCCAGATCCAAAGGTCAGATAACTATTGTTCAGGGAAAACCTTACAGCACTTAGGTATTAAATAGAATTATTCAGAATTTCTTTTTCCTAGTAAGTGTGAGCAGCTGAGAGACATGAAATCAGACCTTCCAAATTTAGGGCTTTTCTTTCTGAAGCAGAGGAGAGAAACAGAGAGAAATAAAGAGGAGAAAAGAGAAAAGAAGGAAGTCATAAGCAAGGAGCAGTGCTGGATTCAAAGCATGGAATGATGCAATGTCATAGACATAAATTACACATTGTTGGCATAAGGATAAGGGCCAGACCATGACCTGTGTGTGACCCTTTAAAATAGAGAAGTATAGGGAAATAGTTCTAAGTTCAAGAGACTGAACAGTCTGAGCTCTTAAATTCCATATAAAGATGGTGCAAGGGAAGATGACAAAACTTACATTATGTAGGTTGCTAAGAACAAAGAGACTAAGGGACTTAAATAGGAAAGCTCATTTGCACCATGGTAATGTGCTAGTCCTCTCATTTGGAAGGAGAAATGGCATAAGAATATCAGTTTCTGGGGCCCTTTGTCCCTGGCCTACAATTATACATTTCACCTAAAGGTGACAGGCTCCTTCACCTCATTATTTTTTTTAATTCAGAAAAAAAGTAACCCTTTCATTTACAAAGAATTATAATAATTAAAGTTTCCAAAATAAATCAGGCTCTGGTTATCTAAACCCAAATTAAATTACTTTTTTTTCTCTTTTATATTGCTCATGAAGATTTTTGGCTTGTTGTACCTTTTTACATGGTCAATTTTTATGCATCTCTCTCGAAGCATTAAAAAAAAAATACCCCTCCTTAGGAAGTAATGTCTTGTTCAAATATTGCTTTCCTGGACCAACTCCATCACTTAAGTACTCAAGTGGTATAAAATCTTTGTGTTTTTCATATAACTCATAATATTTTCAGCCTTATAGTGCATTCAAAATATATAGTAAAACAACTAAAAGTTATAGCAAATTGAAAATATTGATTTACTCAAAGAGCAGTAAAATCCCCTTTCTTCCTCTTTTTTACAATATTTTCACAATTCTCCACACTCTTCTCTGGAGGAGCAGGGGCAGTGATCCTCAGAACACAGGCTATTTTCAGCTGTTCTTTCCATCTCCATTATTTCTTGGCTCTTTATCATGCAATTTACATTTTCCTTTCCCAGGTGTGTATATGAGTAGGGAGTGGAATACACATTTTCTGGAATCTGAAGATTTAATGCTTTTAACAGCCTTTCTTAAGAAAAAGGTTATAAGAACACAACTACATAATTAGTTACAAAGATAACTAGTCACAACAAAGTATAAATTTTGTTGAGAAGAAAAGAAATCACAACAAATTATAAATTTTTAAAAAGCTGACATACGAAAAGGGAATCAAGAAACACTGAACACAATCTTGCTATCATTTATTGCCTGAGACATTATTTTAACTATTTTTTCAACACTTTATGACTGCATACCTTGTGCTTTTATCATTTATAGGTCAGTATCATTTTCTATAGTGAGAATAGAAAAATAATTCAGCCTTTTTAATATGATTGGCTGAAATGTGTTTTTATTTTATTTTTTAAAAATTTTGATGAATGAGAAAATGTTATTTTTGTCTCTCCTACATTTTTAAGATTGAGGTACAATTTGAGAAAAATGCCATTAAATTACTTTCTTATATGTTCTATCTTTTCTGAGCATCCCAGAAAGCCAAGCTTAGAAAATATCAATTTCAAGTATTTTCTTGAAGAGTGTGATCCAGGGAGACAAAGGATGGGTAGTAGGTGAGTGTTAAAGTAAGGAGAAAAAGTGAGCCAGTGCCAAGTTGCATTTTAATTGCAGCCTTGTGTCTCCTTCTAGGGATACTTAAGGGAGCCAAGAAGAAAGAAGGAAGGAGAAATGGAGAGAGATCCATTCATCAGCTCCTTGTGATGTGCATCTCTAGATTGCTCCTGTGCAAACTCAGAGAGGCTTCCCAAGGTGTCTTTTCCATGGCACCAAGAGAAACCTGGAAGGAAAAAAGACTTTCCAGAGGTGGGTTCCTACCAGGCACATTCACATAGAACTTGGTGCCAAACATAACTTTCACTGAGGCAGTGATAGACCAAGAAATAGGGGAAGTCCTGAGAGTCTGCA
>JAQZBX010037479.1:11088-23878 GCA_029593785.1 Cabassous unicinctus | reverse complement strand
GTTAAAAAGAAAAGAAATGAGCTATCAAGCCATGAAAAGACATGGAAGAAACTTAAATGAATATTGCTAAATGGGAAAAAAGCCAGTTTGAAAGTTTACATAATGTATTATTCCAACTTCACTACATTCTGGAAAAGGCAAAACTATAGAGACAGTTAAAAAAAAAAAAAAAAGATTGCCTGGGGTTCACAGGTAGGGATAGAGGAATAAATAGGTGAAGCATGGGGCATTTTTAGGGCAGTGAAAGTATTCAGTATGATACTGTCATGGTAGATACACGACATTATTCATTCATCAAAACCCATAGAACTGTACAAGGCAAACCAAACCATAATGTATCTATGGAGTTTAGTTAATAATGTATTGATCATCTATTGTAACAGATGCACCACACTAATGCAATATGTTAAAGACAAAACTGTGTAGAGGGGGTAAAGGGAACTCTCTGCACTTTCTGCTAGATTTTTCTGTAAACCTGAACTGATTTAAAAAATAAAATGGTTTTTTGAAATAGTCTTACAGAATTAACAAAGCTCAGGTGAGATTGGTTGAAGGAAAAAAGAAGAAACAAACAAGCAGTATTAGTGTCAAAAGGGAAATAAATACAAATGATACTGACATTAAAAGCTAATAAGAAAATTATAAACAAATTATAAGTTTTATAAAATATGTAACTTACTGAAATTGACAAAAAAGAAATAGAAAATGTTGTCTATATAACAATTGAAAAGTAAATTATTATTCAAAAATTATCCCACAAAGAAAACTTCAGGTCTTTACAATTTTACTGATGATTCTACCAGAAATTCAAGGAAAATATAGCCCCAATTTTATACAAGTCATATCTGAATATAGAAAAAGAGAGCCTAAACTCCATGACATTTTATGAAGCTAGCATAGCCTTGACATCAAAACATATCAAGGGCTGAGTAAGAAAAAAAAATTACAGGCAGTTTCACTCATGAATATAGATCCAAAAATCTTAATTAAAAAAAAGTAAAAAGTTCAACAGCATATTAAAAGGATAAGACATCATGATCACATTCATTAAATTCAGGAATGCAAGTTTGGTTGCATTATATAAAAATCTATATGTATATTTTTAGAATTAAGAAGTACAAGATTCCTGGATGCAGAATCAATACACAAAAGTAACTATTACTATAGACCAGCAACAAGCAGAAAATTTTAGAAAAATTCAATATTCCATTTACAAGAGCATGCAAAATGAAAAGGACCTAGAGATAAATCTATCAAAAGATATTCAAGGATGTCATGGAAAAAATTACAAAGCTTTGTCCAAAAACAATGAAGGAGATTTAAATTAATGGAGGCATACACCACCATGTTAATGGAATGTATGGCTCAATAAGCATAAAGCAGTCAGTTCTCTCAAAATTGACCTGCAGTTTCAATGCAGTCTTAATAAAATTCCCACAGGTTGTGTGTGTATGTGTGTGTGTGTGTGCAAGTTGTCAAGGTATTTCTAAAATATTTATAGGAACTCTAAGTACAAGCTTAGCCAACAAACTTTCATAGACTTGCCCTGCAAGATTTCAAAAAGTATTTTAAAACCTTTCTCAGGCTAAATGGAGAGACAGATTGCATTCCTAGGTGGGATGCCTTGGGATTGTAAATATGTAAATTTTCCCTAACTGAATATAAATATTTAACACAGTTTCAGTCAAAATCCCAATTGGTATTTTGAAAAAGTTGACAAAATGGTTGTAATATACATCTGAAAGAGACAAAATGTTTGAAAACAAAGGCTGTAAAAAAAAAGAATAAGGAAAAGAAAGTATGACCCTATGTCATCCAATTACAAAGTTTAATATAAAGGTACAATAATGTAAAGAATGTTATAGTTATACTACTACAGACAGATCAGTGTATCGAATACATAGCTTAGAAATACACCCTAGTTATTATATTGATTATTCTATGATAAAAGTAGTTTTTTTTAGTCCTTGGAAACTCCTAGATTCCCCCACTCATTCAAATTTTATTTTTTGAGCAGCTGGAAAGTTCCAGATCTCTTCTAGGTAATAGAGAACCAGCAATGAATAAAAAAGATGAAATAAATCCATGTCTTTGTAAAGGTTACACTCTAGAGGATAAACATAAAAAGAAACAAAATAATAAAATACAGAGTATATTAGAAAATATTAAGTGATTTAGAGAAAAATCAAGTAAAGAAGGCATGGGAAAGGCTGCAATTTTAAAACAGGGCATTGAAGGAACACCTCAATGAGTATTTTGTAATTCATTCAACAAATTATTGTTGTTAAAATGAAGAAAAAAATAATTTTCATTTCTCATCATAAATTAAAATTAATTCCAGTTATATTTAAGTGACAAGTGAGGGTAGCATTGTATCAAAAAATGTAACTGGTTGTATCTGGATAGTGGAATTACAGGTGTTTTTGTTTTGTTTTGTTTTTCAATTTTCTTTCTTTTACTTCATTTCCAAGTATTTTGACAAGGAACATTTGGAGAAGTGGGTTTTAAATGAACAAAAACTTACTGTAATGTGCTATTCCTAGATAATAGATTTCTATTTTAATCTGGAGTTCTATACTTTTACTCCAGCAAGTGACTAATGATGGAAAAAAGCAAGCCCTTTGTTGATCTCCTAAAGAGAAGTGGGAGATAGGATTTCTCATTCTAAATGGCTTAAAAGCTTATTCCATTTCTGTATGAGTCCCCACTGCTCCAGGCCACATAGACAAAGGAAGTATAGACCCTGCTCCAAATTCACTTTGTATAAGACATTGTAATTTACTGTTTTCATCCAAAATGAAAAGTTTTTTTTCCCACATTTTCAACACTTACATATCCAACTCCACAAGGAAACTGAAAAGCTGTTTCAATTCCAAAAGATCATTCACTGGAAGTTTGAACACGATTCTTTTCTATTATATTGGTGATTTTTTCCCCACTCTTGAACTAAATTTTACTTTGCTTCTTGCAGGTGAGGTCAATTGAATTCAGAAACTTAGAAGCTTTATTGATGAGCTAATAGAGGCCTACACCACTTTCAAAGCATAATCATAAAAACCATAGATTTGAAACATCATACAGACCTTTGACCCTACGTCTTATTACAGACAAGGAAACTTAACTCCGGGTCACACAGCTAGAGTGCATGGCTGAATTAAAGCAGCAGCTCTCCAGCACACCAAGTTTCTAGCTCTCTCTTTTCCACATGTGATATCCAAATCAATCCCTAGTCCCTTTGCCCAAATGTAATTCATCAATGACCAACTATATTACCTGGACACCTAAAATTGAGGCAGGCTAGTTTAGGGAATGGGAAGATGCGTCTAAGACCTGGCAGAAAAACATGGCCCTGGAACCCTGCCTGGAAACCCCCTGAGGGAAAGACCGCTACAAAAAGGCTGCCGGGAAGGACCCACGAGAACCCCATTTGGAACAGGATTGGAACGAGATCTCATTCAAGGTCAAGGTAAAGCTCCGGATACCCTCAAGGAGCCTCACCTTGGCCCCCTGGGGACCTAACGGCCGGGTAACCAATCAGAACAGCAAACAGATGGGGCCCCTCCCCCAACAGGAGGAAAGGGAGGAGTAAACAATAGCTTAATAAAGATAGCTTCTGCAAGCCCAAAACACTCTGCCGAGAGGAGCTCACGTCTGCAGGCTTAGGTACTTAATCCTGTTTCTCTTTTCCCACTTTTCAGTAAACTACTGGCCTAACTAAACTGCCATGGTCTTCCAGTCTTTTACGTAACATAGCCAAGAACCTAGAAGAATCCATGAGCCCCTGACTTCAGCACAGTGTTTCAATATGTGTTCATCAACGGTAACGAAAACCACGCTAATGAAAGATGCTGTTAATGTGGGAAAGTGAGGGAGGAGGAGGGGTATATGGGAATCCCCTGTATTTCTGATGCAACATTTATGTAACCTAAAGGCTCTTTAAAAATAGTATATATATATATATATATATATATATTTTTTTTTTTTTTAAGTGCATCGCTACTATCTCAGGTATCTGGGATTTATTTTATTTATCCCCTTATCATCTTTCACTGAGATTTTGGAGAACCATTGGTCTACCTGACACTGGTTTCATTTATGCTCATCCAGTCCCTTCTCCAGGCTGCTACAGAATTAATATACCAAAAACCAAACCTGCTCACCTCTGGTGCTCACCCACATACCTCAGCTGACTCCTCTAGTCAGTTCCTACACAAGATAAAATGGATTCCTCATCTTGCCTTACATAGAATTTCATAATTTGACCTCATCTTCCAATTGCAGCTTAATCCTAATACTCAGCCTCATGCTTCCCCTTCTCAGGCACCCTGAACTCCTCAGCTTTCCCAAGACTTTCCAAGGACAGTCAGTTCTGCTATAATGGGACATATGTGTTCTTAAAAATTCTCTGTGCTGTGCAGAATCGTGTAATAAAATCCACAGGGCTGTGGGGTCAGGGAAACAACCCTCAAATACTTCATCAGTGACACATTAAAAAAAAAAAGATAAGACTCTATTAATAACAGTAACACATTTTAAACATGTTAAATCATTAAGAAATACATAAATGCTACAATAAATACAGCACTTTAGCTTTAAAAAAAAATCTGTAGTCTGCTTGTTGAAGCGGACTTCGGAAGGATTGCAGCTTGTGTGCTACAGGAAGTGGTGGATGGAGGATTATCTGAAATCTGACAGGGAAGCGGTAAGACCAGATGATAATGGGTGCACTTATGCCACATGCGGTGGACTGAGGTTTGAGGTATGTGCATTTTATGTTCTACTTAGCAACTCATTTCAGCTGGGTGCAGTTTTCTGTGTCAACCTAGTGTTTCTCATGTATAAAACTGCACATAGACAAACACAAAATTCAAACCTCTGTCATGCTCCAGTTGCTCCCTAATGTATCCAGTCATGTTAGAACAAATTAGCTTTTTCAAAACAATTTTTGTATGGCAGAACTGACTGTACTAAATCTTCACACGTGTCACCTTCTGCCTCCCCATGCTTCTGCTTGCCTTCTCCCAGGTAAACTTTTACTTATCTTTTAAGACACAATCATATCTTACTCCCTCCGTGAGGCTTTTCCTGAATATTCCTTAGAGAGACAATGTTCCTTACTGTTCCCACAGCAATTTATTCATGTCTTTGATATAAAAATATGTAACATTCTAATGTATCTGTCCAGACATTTGTCTTTCTCTCTAGGCCATTATCACTCTGAGGTCATGAGCCATGTCTTATTCATTTCTTAATTTTTGGTGTCTAATGACAATATGGCACTTATTAGGTAGTCAGTAAATGGAAGAAAGGGAGGAAAGAGGAAGGATGGGAGAGTAAGTGAGGGACGGAGGGAAGGAAGGAAAAAAAAAAGAAACAAAAAGTATTCTTGGGCTGGCTGCCATGGAGACAGGCTAGAACCAAAGAAATTCTGAAATTAAATTCTCCAGCCTTGCTAGAGTAAAGAGAGGGAGATGGATAGGACAGATTGTAGAAAATGTTAAATGACAGTTATTTGATGAAGTTACCATGGGCTTTCCAATTTAAGTGACAGAAACACTTTCAGGAAAAATCATGACAATAAAATGCAAAATACCCAGGTTTTAGGGGAATAGTAAGAACACTTCTAGAGAAAAATCCTTTTGGTAAGTCAATGCTGCTAGACGTGTCCCACTCTTAGAAGGAAACTTTCTCTTATCCAATCCTTGTCTCCTTTTTCCTTTTCCTGGAAAGTCACTGGGACTATTACATTTCTGGACCTAGAGTTCCTCCTTCACAAATCAAAAACATGGTAAAAATGAAGTCTGAAATGTAATAGTCCCAGAATTACTTCAAATAGAAAAGTTAAATAAACTCTTTTAGGGTACAGGCCTCTTCTAAATCTTGTTCGATACCAAACACCAAGCTAGTATCTTAAAAACACAAAAATAATAATGGTATTTATTTCCAGCCCTGTATCAGCTTATAAGAAAGACATCAAACACTGTCCTGCTGTTTGTTTTACTACAAGACTACAAATTATTATTAGTTTTGTACATAGTACCCAATCAATACTTTTATATGACTCACTCATTCATTAATTTATATAATTGATTCATTTACCAAAGTCTTTATTTTTGAAAATTGAGAATATATCATCTCCTTTTATTGAGTTTGCTTTTTTTCTACTATTGTAATTTAAATAGAATAAAGGTCCCATCTCTTTTAAACCTAGCAGCAAGTAGAATTAAAAAACAACAACATTATTTTATATCATTATGTCTAACAAATGAAGAATAGGAGAGGAAAATCTGCCAAGGAACCTTGGCTACAGGTGTTGGATGAAGACTCTTGTTAGACATAGGCTGGAGTTGGTTGAACTGTGCCAGCCAGTCTTTCATCAGCTGTGAGTCAGAGCTGAGAGCTAACACTTAGATCAATTTAGTGCATCAAATGTCAGAATTACCATTCCAGTCCACTCCATTCATTTGAATTATAGCCTTTCTGCTGATTTCCCCAATAGACATATTATGCCCTTCAAGAGTATGGGCAAATGGTATTGTAAAATAAAATTTAGAGCAGTCTGTGTATATTCCCCAAAGAGCTTTCCTTTTCATTCAGGAGAATTCTTAAATACATGAAAGGGAGGAAACAAGAGTATATAATCAAATGCTCAATCCCATTGCAGGGCCTGAAAGCTACAGGAAGCCAAAGAAGCGAGAAATCAGGGACAACTGGAGCGGTAAAGAAGAGCTTTGTTGAACCAGCAGGAAGAAAGCAAATCCCTAAAAAATGGGTGGCATTTAGATTGATGCAGAAGCACTAGAGGAATGTTTCAATTTGGGTAAAAAGCATAAGCAAAGTCTATCTAGACAGATGGCTCTGTGTTGAAGTTGAAGATAAGGTTTACTGGGTTAGGTGAGTTTTATCTCAGTTTATTTACATACCAAAATGAGTTTTTAAACTTTGCAAAGAACAGATGGAATTTAAGTTATGAATTAGAACTCTTTTGATCCCAACATAACCTTCATAGCTTAAAGAAAAAAGAAAACGTTTTGACTTAATGCCACTGAGAAGGCTCAGATATGGCTTCTAGCTTATAAGAGCTTATAATTTAGACATTGAATTCGAGATTTAATTTAATGCTAAATTTGTAGCAAACTTTACAAGAGTCTAGATCTTGTTCCTTGTTATATGTAAAACAGTGTAGAGAGTAAATTCCTGGGGTTGAAGTCCAGATATGCCACTAAGAGGCAATTCTCTTACTCTCATGCCTCAGTTCCTTCTCTGTAAAATGGAGGTTACAAAATTACTTGCTCATTATGAGTACTAAAGAATTTAATAAATGTAAGGACTTACATCAATGCCTGTCCTTTTGAAAGTACTATATGTGTTAATTATAGCTATTATTATTATTATCCTTCTAAGAATCACCAATAATGTTTGGGAGTAAAGGCTACAGTCAAGTCCAAAGTTTTTTCTAATCCTTCCCTAACCAACTACACAATAATCTTTCTCTTAGCAAGTTTCCCAGATTACTAACAAAATGAAGCCCTTTTCTTTTTGGAGTTGATTTCGAATAATATTTGAATTGTCATGGTTTTACTAAAAACTTTACTATAATAAGGTGATTTATCACTTTACTATAGTAAACAAAAATGTACTTTTCAATCAATTATTACAAAGAAAACACCAATGGAACCAACATCCAAGTCAAAATATAGACTATCGCCAGCCCCCCTAACACCTCTTCTTTCCCTTTTCCAATTTCTACCTTCTCCTTCCCCAAAAAGATTATCATCCTGGCTTTTATAATCACTTCCTTGCTCTTCTTTATAGTTTTACCACCTGTGCTTGACTCCCTAAAGGCAGTAGCTATGTTTCATCTCTTTTTGAACTTTTGATGAATGGAATCAAACAGTATATATGAATTTGACCTGTGAGATTGATCATGTTAGTGCATGTAGCTGTAGTTCATTCATTATCATTGTTATATAGATTTTCATTGTATGATTATATCACAATATATTTATCTATATTATGATTGGTAAATATTTTGGTTGCTTCCTTGGAGCTATTATGAATAAAGTTGCTATGAACATTTTTGTACATATCTTTCAGTGAACATGTCTAGGAATTTTTTATTGTATGTTAGATGTCTTAGTTTTCCAGATTTCTATGACAAAGACTACACGACAGGTTGGTTTAAACAAGAGGAATTTACTTGTTCATGGTTTTGTGGCTAGAAATCCAAAATCGAGTTTTGAGCAAGGTGATACTTTCTCCCCAAAGACTGTGGTGTTCTGATGCTGGCTGACAGCAATACTCAGGGTTGTTCAACTTGAATCCCTACTACCTATCACACAGCAATATTCTCTCCTGTCTCTTCCAAGTTCCTTTGACTTTCAGCTTCCATCTCCCAGCTCCTCCCTGTGGCTTTCTCTGACTCTGGCTTCCAGTTTCTTTCTTTTTATAAGGCCTCTAATAATTCAGATTAAGACTTTACCTCATTCAGTTGGGCCATACCTTAACTAAAAATAGTATCTCTTAAAGATCCTGTTTACAATGGTTTCACACCCACGAAATGTGGATTAATATTAAGAACATGCCGATGTTGAAGTATATAATTCAATCTAGCACACTAGCCTTTGTGGATAAGTTGCAGAGGCTCTGGATTATGTTATATTCCCCTGAAGAGTAAAAACTTGATCCTGTTGAGATTTGATTTTACATTTTGTTAAAGCATGACTATTTCAGTCTTGCCCTAATTCCTAGGATATAGTGCTTAATCCTAGGGTGTGTGCCTTACTCCTAGGACATAGCCTTTCTAGGGTCTCAACTGAATGTCCTGTCCAGTCTGACTGGGTTCAAACCCTAGGTTCCCCACAGTATTCTATTACCTCTGAAATCTTTGTTAGCTGTCAGCCTCCCATCACCTGTTCTCTCAGTCAGCTCCCAGAGTCTTTCCCTATACATGTGCCATTTAGAGTAAGCCAAAATCACAAGGGGAATTTTTACACAGATTTTTTTCTTACTTTACTGCAGCTTCTTACTCTTTACTAACCTGCCCACAAAATCACAGCTACCTTAGAATCCCTGAACTTTTATCTCATTTCCTCTGTCCAGAAAGAATATTGGTCTCTACTAGGACTCTAGTTGCCTGTACTGAAATGTGAAAGATGCCTTCAGGGAGACACCTAGGATGACACACTTTGTGTATCACAGTGCTGCATTTGCTGTCAAATACCTGTGAAGAACTTCTTTACATATTCTTTGCATATTTGGTTTTTATATTTGTTTATGGCAGGAAGATAAACCTAATACTATCTAATCCATTATGGCCAGAACATGAAGTTGGTTGGTTTTTATTTGTTTGTTTTATGGTGTTTAAGACATTATATTTAAAATTAGGTTATAGAAGTAATTCAAGTCTTAGGATGCTATTATCTTCTTCCAGAGCATATTTTTGTTTGCTCCTGCCAGGTGCCTGGGAATAGTAACAATCCACTCTCAGGGATAGAATTGATTCATAAAGAGGCTGTGGTTATTACAATAGTGAGCCTGGGTCATGTCCAGGTTACCCTTGTTCCAGCAGGACTATAGTGCTTCAACTCTGGGGAAGGGGGTTCAAAGGTCACCCCGCGTAGTGAGCCCTAGACATCATAATTTTCCTTCTAACCCTAAGAGGTCTTTGAATGTTTTACCTGTATCCACAGACTCCCTCAGGGAAGATGCTGGGCTCACTTCTATTAAGTGGACCTTCACCCTGTGATTCTTCGCTATTATAAGAATTCTGATGCTTTCATGCAAATCTATATATTTGCCTAGCTTCTCTATTTGTTTTCAACAGGAGAGTTGGTTCAATTGTCTATACTGGAGGTCAGCAAACTTTTTCTGCAAAGGATCAAACAGCAAGCATTTTAAACTTTGTGGGTTAAATGGTGTCTGTCACACTCAGTTCTACTGTTTCAGCATGAACACAGCCATAGACAATACATAAATGAATGTGCATAGTTGTGTTCCAATAAAACTTTATTTACCTATCAGGCATAAGGCTAGGTTTGGATTGGGGGCCATAAATCGTCAACCGTGATCTAGGTCATTGTTATGAAAGCCCCGCTTTTCACCTTGATATTTTTTTAATTTGGTCTCCTCATTTATGAATTCCTTGAGAAATGAACCATGTTTCATACTTCTTTGATATCTTCCTCAAGGCCACATCAATCTGGGCACATGACATGCATCTAATAAATGCTTGATAAATGATAAGGAAGGAAGAAGGATGATTTCAAGGGTCACTGTCTAGTCACTGGTAGCCAGTACTCAGAAACATGTTTTACAATGGGAAATTGTGTTTTTAAAATGTTCAAGGTGAGATATTTTTCAAGTTTCTTGAATGCTCAGGATTTAGAACTTCTCAAAGAGAAATCCTGTGTTTCAAGTTTGACCCAATTAACCTACAAGAGAGAAGACTAGGCATTAATAAATATCATAAAAGCTGTCTTATTTAAAGTTTTGAATAGATTTATTCAGCTATCCACCTCCAGATATTTGGAGTTTATTGGTTCTCGGAGTTATCTTGATTTCTCCTCCAGCATCTAATAAATTTCACCTTAAATCACAGATTTCTTCAAGATCAAAATATTTTCAGAACTTCTTATCCTATATGTGTAAAGAATGTGTGCTCCTCTTTCCTTAGATAAATCCAACGATTAAAGAAAAACAAAACACTGAAAAAGCCTTCAGAATAAAAATAGGAAAAAGATAGAGCTCATGCTTCTTATGAAATATAAAAGCAGTAGTGTGCAATGTTTTGAAATAGGGCTAGATAAAGTGGGTAAAATTGATAACTCCTTCAGTAAAAAAATATGACTTAAAAGCATTGAGCTTAGCTTGGTATTTGAAATTACTGTAATAGTTATAATGCATTGGAAGTTCTTGCATTAATATGAATCATTTCTTCCTCATTGCAAAGATGAGACAAAGCACTGGCTTAAAAACTACCACATTTTCAAATACCTGAATTCTTACTCTTTACCTTAATTTATTTTTACTTGGTTATGCCATTTCTGTTTTGTAATTCAAAATGAGGTTGTTGAAGAATATTAGAAGTATTCTTTAGAAAACCATGTTTTAGAAATTGGTTCTCTTTTCTTGCTTATGAAAATCAAAAATATTTTGGAGTAAAGTAATATCCAGAATTCAATAAAATTTGAGTGAACACTAACACATTGGTATACTCTTTCTGCAGAATAATTTATCTGGAGATAGCAAAAGCCTTGAAAAAAAAATTACAGACTCTTTGACCCAGAAGCATGATTTTCAGGCATTTATCTTAAGGAAACAATTAAGGGAATATATTTTAAGTAATATTATGTAACCATAAAAATGATGTTGTAGAACTACACCTTATTAACATGGAAGGATATTATATATAATATTCTGTGTGGATTGGCTTATTCAATATCCATTCCAATCCTAGTCTACTTGTATTATTAACTATAGAAATCGGAAAGCTACAATTACATTTCCCAAACTGCTTTGCAGCTAGAGATCTACATATGACCCCAATTCTGCCTTGAAGTTCCACTCTTGCAAAACTTAGAAGTGGGAAGGAGGGATAGGGAGATGCACCTTAAAATGTGAAAAATGATTTTCCTTTGGTGGTAGAATTTTCACTGTATATTATTTTTTTATTTTTACTCATCTGAATTTTCTAACTTTTTTGCAACAAACATGTATTTGTTGTTAATAAAATAAATGCACAGGGCACTAGAAGGAAAACCACATGTCTCAGTTCATCATCTTAGCTATGCAATAATATGGGCCTAAGTCTTGGGCAAGTTCGTCCATTCCAATGGTGCTTCCTGTCTTCATCAGCAAACTGAGGAATGTGGACTAGATGATCTCCATTCCAATTATAAAACATTTTATAACATACTTGAGTCTATGAAAAAAATTAAAATTCACCCCACTCCCTTGTGTATAACTTGTGATTCTTTTGCTTGTAGTCCATGCCAAATTCCACCAATGCAACTGATAGTAAAGGAAGAATATTGCACCACCCAAAAAGACTGATCTGAAGACTTAGTAAAGAGATTAAAAACTGGAGATAAGAGAAAGCAACTATGTGCCTACAAATGATTAGCCCTATAAATTATTCTTAAACCTTCAGCTGATAGCAGTTTTCTCTTCTATTACAAAAAAAAAAGGAGTTGAATTTTAAAACAGAGAATGAGAAAGAGTGAGGTCGTGGTCAGGAAAGGAAGATACTAGCTGGCATTGCTCACAGATTCTGTTCGCCAAGATCTGTATCAAACATTACTTGGACTTGCTTCCTTCACCTGTTAAAGCACATAACATATAATTCTCTCCTGTGTACTTAACACCCCACATACGTGAGTATTGTATGCACTCTTTTAATTTGAGAAATAGTTTTTAACATTGAACTGTTATAAAGGTAGCCAGAGTTTCAATCAGTGCTATAAGGGAATGGGCCCTTGATACCAGCAGATGCCTTTCACAAGAGCCCTTCTTATGCTTGGCAGTTTCATCAGAATATCTGCCCTCTTTTTTGGTAATTAATGAAACAGCACAAGGTATAAAGGTGATGCATCTTTGTTGTGAAAATGGGATTTTTAAAAATACTAATAGCTAACACTTATCAAGTTATTCCTATGTACTTAAAAATGTACCAAGTATTATACTTAATCATTTCATTCAATATTCACAACAAATACCTTGCCTGGGGTGACAAGTTAGGAAGAGGCAGAGCTGAGATTCAGCCCCAGATCTGGAACACAGCCCTTCCCAC
>JAQZBX010037479.1:0-10988 GCA_029593785.1 Cabassous unicinctus | reverse complement strand
GAAAGAGTGAGGTCGTGGTCAGGAAAGGAAGATAATAGCTGGCATTGCTCACAGATTCTGTTCGCCAAGATCTGTATCAAACATTACTTGGACTTGCTTCCTTCACCTGTTAAAGCACATGACATATAATTCTCTCCTGTGTACTTAACACCCCACATACGTGAGTATTGTATGCACTCTTTTAATTTGAGAAATAGTTTTTAACATTGAACTGTTATAAAGGTAGCCAGAGTTTCAATCAGTGCTATAAGGGAATGGGCCCTTGATACCAGCAGATGCCTTTCACAAGAGCCCTTCTTATGCTTGGCAGTTTGATCAGAATATCTGCCCTCTTTTTTGGTAATTAATGAAACAGCACAAGGTATAAAGGTGATGCATCTTTGTTGTGAAAATGGGATTTTTAAAAATACTAATAGCTAACACTTATTAAGTTATTCCTATGTACTTAAAAATGTACCAAGTATTATACTTAATCATTTCATTCAATATTCACAACAAATACCTTGCCTGGGGTGACAAGTTAGGAAGAGGCAGAGCTGAGATTCAGCCCCAGATCTGGAACACAGCCCTTCCCACAGTCCCGACCATCCCAAGGGAGGGGTGATAGGGTGAATTACATACACCAACAAACATATGTTCTTAATCATCATCCATGTGCCTGTGGGTGGGACCCTCTTGTAAATAGGGACCTTTGAAGATGTTATTTTTAGGCAAAGTGTGGTCTAACAGGATCAGAATAGATCTCTAGTACTGGAGGCCTTCAAAAGAAAACCCAGAAGCTACAGATGCCAGAAAGTAAAGCACAATCACCATGGACAGGGGCAGTGATACAAGCCAAGGAACCCCAAGGACTTCCAGAAAAAGTGTCCTGCCAATATCTTGATTTTGCCCTTTTTCTAGCTTCAAAACCATGAGCCAATAAATTCCACTATTAAATTTGGTTGTTAAGCCAAAACCAGTTTGTGGTATTTCTGATAGCAGATCTGGCAAACTAAGACAAAGGGCCTTACAGAGCACCACGTGGCCCTGATAATCTGTCCTTTTCTGGCCAGACTTAGCCTGCTTCCCAAGTGTTTCTGATACCATCTTGCAAAGGAAGCTCCGGTTAGAACTGATCAACTACTTCCTTCCTCTGAAAGATTGTGGAGACGTCCCCTACCATGCCTTGCCAACCTTGGGGTCCCCCAGGATTTACCCCTTAGCTCTATTTAACCCTAATCCCACCACATCCCCCTTTAAAGTCCTGGAACTCAGATTCAACAACAGCAAAATTCCCTGCATTCTCAACACCTTCCCTCACTATTCTTTTCACATCTCTATAGTGTAAGTCACTGACGGCAGGGATTTTTGTCTGTTTTGTTCATTTGTGAACTACTTGGCACATTGTCCACTCTCAGTAAATTCTTGTTGCCTGAATGAATATGCCTTCTTGCTCTAATTAAAACACAAATATTTCCTTGAGGACCCTTTAGATCTCTCAAGTTCAGAGTGGGAAGGGGGAGCTGCATATTCTTCCTAAATACTCCCCTTTGTGCAAGGCCTGGAAGAGCCAGTAGTGCTCCTTGGTCCTCGTTTCTTCTCCCGACCATTTCTCCTCCTTCTCCCCTCAAACATCTGCTTCTTTGAAGAACATGCCTTTAGACTCTACCACCTGCCTGAGCTCCTTTCTCCAATCATCTACCAACTTCCCGTTCACTGAAGATTTTATGGTCTGGCTCACTGCCTTCCTCTCGATCTTCCTCCCTCCCTCCTTTCTTTCCTTTCTACAAAGTCTTTTTATCTTTTTTTACACCTCTTATGATTTTATAGGGAATAGGTTCCAGCAGCTCGGGCTCCTTTCTATTGGTTCTCACAAAGTGTGCTTCTCTGGGTGGAGCAGGCTGGTACTTCAGCTGAACCCAGGTACCTTTCTATTTAGCTTCCTTCTTTTTTATTATTATTTTCCTTCACATGTTTCAGGAAGCTATCTCAGCTCTTAGAATGCTTAATATGCACAATATGTACATTAATTCTCTTGGTATGAATCTTGGCCTTAACTTGTTGGTTTACCACATACCCCACAGTATACCGGGTAACAATGTAGAATCTTCTGGTTTTGCCACCATAACATTTGTAGGGCATTCTTTTTTGAACAGCGCCCAGTTCCTTGATGTCTATAATACCACCTTTCTCAGAGATTCATATGTATGTGGCCAAAGAAACAATTCCAAGTTCTCTAAAAGCTCTAGAAAACATATAGCAGGTGCCTCTCCTCTTTCCCTTTGTGTTTGTCATTTTGACAAATTACTGCAAGATGGAAGTTCTGGCTGTTCTCAGTTATTCCTGAGTAGTTCAATATCCATCTAGAAACTCCATCAAGCCTCCTGGTCTCTTAGTTTCCTGACCTCTTCACTTCCACCAAACTTTATCTCCATTCCTCCTCAGGTTTCTAGTCCCATGATCACACCTAGACACTTATCCTCACCTTTGGCTGCAATTGGAATCTTCTGGAAGAGTTTTACAAAAGCTGATCCCTGAATCCCACGCCTAGGCATTCCAATTTAAATTTCCCTGCTTGAATGCTATCTGAGCATGGGGATTTTTTTAGCAGCTTCCCAGGTGCCTCTAACATACTCCTAATGTGAATCAAGGCTGAGAAATACTTTTCTAGGCCTTGTCATTACTGATATCTGCACCTTCTCCAAAATAAAAACTTTTAGACTCTCATTATATCTTTTCACCATATTTGTTTTAGTACCCCATTCTGACAATTCTTTGATCCCAACAATTCCTTGACCCACAATTTTTTCACTGTCCATAATTTGCCAGGGATGCTATGAAAAACACCGTAAACTGGTTGGCTTAAAAAACAGAAATGCATCATCTCACATTTTGGAGGACAGAAGTCCAAAATCATGGTATCAGCAGGTTATGCTTTTTCCAAAGTCTGTAGCATTCTGGTGGTATCTCAGTTTCTGCCTCTGTCAAATGACAATCTGCCTCTTCTATCTCCTCCCCTAGTTTCTATTTACATGTCCAGATTTCTTTTGCTTACAAGGACTCTGGTCATATTGGTTAAAGGCCTACCTTGTTTCAATTTGACCTCATCTTAATAGATCTTTAAAGATCCTATTTCTGATGAGTTTACATTCACAGGACAGGGGATTAGGACTTGAGCATGTCTTGTGGGAGGTATGGTTCAATACCCAACAAAGGCCAAGCCCTCCACTTGGGCATTGAGTCCCATCCACTTACTTAATAACTTTGTTCCTACAATTACATTCTCTCCTGTATCATTTTATACAAAGTCCTTTTCTTTAGTTAGTGGCATTACCCATATACACAGGCCAAAACTAAGAAAGCCTTATTTCCTCTATTTCTTTCACCCCAATATCCAAACCATCATCAGGTGTTAGAGGCTGTGTTCTCAGAACATGCTTAGAGAGCTCAGGGACTAAATTCCATATTTAACACTTCAAAATATTACAATGTACAGTGTGCAAAAAAAGATTACAAGACAAATAAAGAAACACAAAATGATGGCTCATCCCAAGGAGCAAGATAAAAATCCAGAAACTATCAATAATAATAAATTTTTAAAAAGACCAGAGTTTGCATATACCAGATAAAGATTTTTTTTAAATGATCTTCATTATACTCAAGGAAATAAAGGAAAACACAGAGAAAGAACTACAGGATTTCAGGTATATAATGAATGACCAATATATGAATTTTAATAAAGAGATAGAAATTTTAAAACCAAACAGAAATACTGGAGTTGAAGACCAAAATGAATGAAATGAAAAATTCCTTAGAGGGTTTTAAAAGTAAATTGGGGCTGACAGAAGAAAGAATGAGTGAATTAGAGACAAGACAATTTAAAGGATTCTGGCTGAGCAGCAAAAAGGAAAGAGAATTTTAAAATAGTAAACAGAGCCAAAGAGATCTGTGGGACACCAACGTTGCACAAACATATGCACTATGGGAGTCCCAGAAGGAGAAGAAAGAGAGAATGGGGCAGAAAGAATATTCTAAGATAATGGCAGAAAACTTCCCAAACTTAATAAAAGACATGCATATGTACATTCAAGAAGCCCAATGAAACCCAAACATGATAAACTCAAAGACAACCATACCCAGACACATAGTAGTCAAAATATTAAATGCCAAGGACAGAGAGAGCACAAAAAAACTGCAAGAGAAAAGCAATGTGGTATATACAATGCAGTCCCAATAAGATAAAATGCTGATTTCTCATCAGAAACCCTGGGGGCAAGAAGGCAGCTGGACAAAATATTTAAAGTGCTGAAAGAAAACAATTGCCAATGAAGAATTTTTTAGGTGGCCAGACTATCTTTTAAAAATGAGAGAGAGATTAAGACATTCCCAGGTGTAGCAGTTTGATATTGTTTATGAATTCCAAAAATAGATTATGTTTGTAAACTGGTCTGTTCCTTGGAGCATATTAGATTGTATTAACTTCAGAGGTTTCACTTTTACTTGATAAATTATGATTATGGCTTTGATTGGGCCACATCAGTAGGACGGGTGGGCAGGGACTCACAGAGAAAACTACAGGGCAGAGGAGAGAGTTTGAGTTTTGATGATAGAGCCCCAGGAAGTAAACACACAGAGAAGCAGATTCATGAGGAAAGAGAGAAAGCTCCATTAGACATGGCAGAGGCCCCAGGAAGAGAGATGAGTCATTCGCCTGATAATTTACAGCTGGCCTTGTGGAGACAGCAGAGCAACGGAGCTCGTAGAGAAAAAAGCCCCAGGGAGATAGACAAGCCTTATGCTAACCTACAGCTGAGAAAGGAAGGAGATGGGATGATGGAGCCTTAGGAGGAGGAGGAAGGCTGAACCCTTGCAGAAACTGGCAGCCATCTTGCTCCAACACATAGCAATAGACTTTGGTGAGGGAAGTAAGGCTTTATGGCCTTGTGACTGTAAGCTTCCACCCCAAAGAAATACCCTTTATAAATGCCAACAGATTTCTGGTACTTTGTATCAGTACCCCTTTAGCTTACTAATACACCAGGTAAACAAAAGCTGAGGCAGTTCATCACCTTATGGCAACAACAAAAAATATATTTAAAAAGCATACAGAAAGAAATGAAATGAGAGTCAATTTGTTACATTACCAAAAAAATCAAATAAATTTGAAAGTAGGCATTAACAGAAGAATTGAGAGACAAAAAAGGTAAAAAACTTACAACAACTAAAGAGGAAATAGGAAAAAGAAAGGCCTATATTATCAGCAGTTACATTAAATGTAAATGGATTAAACTCTCCAGTCAAAAGGCAGGCAGAAATTGACAGAATATATAAAAATGCATGACACAACTATATGCTGTTTATAAGAGACACACCTTAAATTCAAAGACACAAGTAGGTTGAAAGTGAAAGCTGGGAAAAAATACCATGCAAATAGTAACCAAAACGGAGCTGCGTTAGCTATATTAATATCAGATAAAATAGACTTTAAGTCAAAAATTGTTATGAGGGACAAAGTAGGTCACTATAAACTGGAAAGGGGTTGATTCAACAAGAAGGCATAACAATTATAAATGTATATGTACCTAATGTCAGAGCCCAAAAATATATGAAGAAAATATTGACAAATTTGAAGGAACAAATAGTTCTACATTAATAGCAGGAGACTTCAATACAACACTTTCAACAATAGATCAAGAAGTAAATCAATAAGAAAATAAAAGATTTGAATGATACTATAAACCAACTGGACCTAGCACACATATATAGAACACTTCATGCAACAGCAGCAGATTATAAATTCTTTTCTACCACACATGGATCATTCTCCAGAATAGACCATATATTAGGTCATCAAACAAGTCACAATAAATTCAAAAATATTGAAATCATACAATGTAGCTTCTCCAACCAAAGTGGAATGAAACTAGAAATCAAAAACAGAGAGAAAACTGGAAAATTCACAAATATGTGGAAATTAAACAACCAATGAATCAAAGAAGAAATTTCAAGAAAAATTAGGAAATATATTGATGCAAATGTAAATTAAAACACAACATCTCAAAACTTATGGGATGTAGCAAAGGCAATGCTGAGAGGGAAATTTACTGCTCCAAATGCTTACATTAAAAAAGAAGAAAGCTCTCAAATCAGAGACTTAATCTCATAACTGAAGGATCTAGAAAATGAAGAGCAAACTAAACCCAAAGAAAGCAGAAGAAAAAAAATAAAGATTAGAGCAAAGATAAATGAAATAGAGAATAAAAACATAACAGAGAGAATCAATGAAACCTGAAGTTGTAATTAAGGGGGGAAATGTCAACAAAATTGACAAATATATAGCTAGACTGACAAAGAAAAAAGAAGAGGACAAATAACTAAAATCAGGAAAGAAAGGGGAGGTATTAATACTGACCCCATAGAAATAAAAAGGAATATAAGAGGATGCTATGAATAACTGTATGCCAACAAATTAGATAACCTGGAGGAAATGGACAAATTCCTAGAAACACACAGACTACCCTCACTGACTCAAGACAAAAATAGAAGGTGCCAACAAACCAGTAACTTTTGAATCAGTAATCAAAAGCCTCTCAACAAAGAAAATCACAGGATCAGATAGCTTCACTGGTGAATTTTGTCAAACAGTCCAAGAAACATTAACAGCAATCCTGCTCAAACTCTTCTAAAATATTGAAGAAGGAACACTCTGTAACTCATTCTATGAGGCCAACATTATCCTAATACCAAAGCCAAATAAGGATACTATAAGAAAATTACAGCCCAATATCCCTTATGAATATAGATGCAAAAATCTTCAATTAATATTAGCAAACCAAATCCAATAGAACATTAAAAGAATTATACTCTGTGTTCAAGTGGGATTTATCCTAGGATGCAAGGGTGGTTCAACATAAGCAAATCAAACAATGTAGTATACCACAATAAGAGAACAAAAAGGAAAAAATGTATAATCATCTCCATTGATGAACAAAAGATCTTTACAAAATCCAGGACCCCTTCTTGATAAATCACTCAGACAATTAGTGTCTTAGTTTGCCAAAGGCTGCCAACGCAAATTACCAGAATTGGGTGAGCTTTTATAATAGGAAATTTATTAGAAGTAAAAGATTACAGTTCCAAGTCTGCAAAAATATCCAAATCAAGGCAACATCAAAGAAACTTTCTCACCAAAGTCAGCTACTGGTGATCCTGGCATCCTGTCAAGGCAAGATGGCACTCAATCTCTACTGAAGTCCCTGCCTTCCCCTCCAGGCTCACCATCTCCAGGAGCTCAGATGTGAGCAATCAGGCATATGGCTCATCTCTTCATCCTTGAGGTACTCCATGAGCCCAGTCTCTTGGGGATTTCATGCCTCAGCTTTGGCTCCTAGAGATCCTTGAGTCCTCTCTCTCAAATGACTGGGTTAAAGTGGCAGAGCTTCCTTTTCTGTGTATCTTCTTTCTCTCTGTGTCCCTGTTTATATAAGGCTCCAGTAAGAGGATGGAGACCCAACCCAAGTCATGCCTCATTGATGTAGTCCAATCAAAATAGATCTAATCAAATGATCTAATCAAAGGCCCCTTAACTGAATGTAATGTAATCAAAGGGTCTCACTCCACAGGAATGGATTAGTTCAAAAACATAATCTTTTTTGGGGATTCACCATATTCAAACTGTCACAACTGGGAATATAAGGAAACTTCCTCAACACAATAGAGGGCATATATGATAAACCCACTGCTAATATTATACTCAATGGTGAAAGACTGAAATATTTCCCTTGAAGTTCAGGAGTAAGACAATGATGCCCACTTTCACCATTGTTACTCAACATTGTACTGGGAATTCTAAGCAGAGCAGTTAGGCAAGAAAAAAGAAATAAAAGACATCCAATTTGGAAAGGAAAAAAGTAAAACTTTCCATATTTTCAGATGACATAGTACTATATATAGAAAATCCTGGAAAATCTACAACAAAGTTACTAGAGCAAATAAATTAATTCAGCAAAGTGGCAGGGTAGAAGATTAACACATTTAAGTTAGTAATATTTCTATATACCAGTAATGAATAATCTGGAGAGGAAATCAAGAAAAAAAATCCATTTATAATAGCAACTAAAGGATCAAATATCTAGAAATAAATTTAATCAGGGATTTAAAGGACTTATAAACAGAAAACTACAAAACATTGCTGAAAGAATCAAAGAAGAACTAAATAAATGAAAGGACTTTCTGTGTTCAAGGGTCGGAAGACAAAATATTGTTAAGATGTCAATTCTACCCCAAATCACTTTACAGGTTCAATGCAAACCCAATCAAAATTCTAGCAGACTTCTTTGCAGAAATGGAAAAGCCAATTTTCAAATTTATATGGAGTGGTAAGATACCCCAAATAACAGAAATCTCCTTAAAAAGAAGAATAAAATGGAGGACTCATCCTTCCCAATTTTAAAACGTAATACAGAACTATAATAATCAAAGCAGTGTGGTTCTAGTACAAGGACAAATATATAGACCAATGGTATTGAGTTGAGAGTTCAGAAATAAACCCTCACATTAATGGCCAATTGAATTTTGAGTCAAGTGCCAAGTCCAGTCAATGGGGTAAGAAAGTATAGTCTCTTCAACAAATTGTGCTGGGGAAACTGAATATTCATATGCAAAATAATGAAGGTGGAAACCTACTTCATACCATATATAAAAAGTAACTCAAAATAAATCAAAGACCTAACTATAAGTACCTAAACTATAAAATTCCTGTAAGAAAACATAGGCAAACATCTTCAGGACCTTATGTTAGGTGATGGTTTCTTAGACTTTACACCAAAAGCACAAGCAACAAAACAAAAAATAGATAAATAGAACTTCAAAATTAAAATGTTTTGTTCATCAAAGAACTTCCTCATGAAAGTGAAAAGGCAACCTACAGAATGGGAGAAAATAATTGGAAACCACATATCCAATAAGGGTGTAATATTCAGAATGTATAAAGAAATTCTATTATACTATTAAAAAACAATCAGCACAATTAAAAATGGGCAAAAGACTGGAATAGACATTTATCTAAAGAAGATATGCAAATGGACATAAAGCCCATGAAAAGAAACTCAGCATCATTAGCCATTAGGGAAATGCAAATCAAAACCACAATGAGATACCATTTCCCATGGATTAGAATGGCTACTATTAAAAACATGGTAAATAACAAGTATTGGAGACAATGTGGAGAAATAGGAACACTCATTCATTGTGGGAATGTAAGATGGTGTACCTGCTGTGGAAAACTGTTTGATGGTTCCTCAGAAAGTTAAGTATAGAATTATCATATAACACAGCAATCCCACTCCTAGGTATATACCCAAAAGAATTTAAAGAAGAGACTTGAACAGAAATTTGCACACTGTTCTTGGTGGCATTTTTCACAATTGCCAAAAATTGGAAGCAACCCAAGCATCCATTAACAGATGAATGGATAAACAAAATGTGGTATATACATAAAATGGAGTATTATTCAGCCATAAAAATAATGAAATTCTGATACATGTGACAACATGGATGATCCTTTAGACATTGTGAGTGAAATAAGTCAGGCACCAAATGACAAATATTGTATGATCCCACTGATATGAAATAATTAGAATAAGCAAATTCATAAAGTCAGAAACTAGAATATAGGTTACCAGGGACTGAGGTGAGGGTAGGGAATGGGGAGTTAATGCCTAACTGGTTCTGAATTTCTGTTTGAGGTGATAGAAAAGTTTTGGTAATGGATAGTGGTGCTGGAGATATCTGTAAATATGAGATTTTTATAAGAATTGTCTTACGTGACTGTGGTGATGCACAAATCCAAATTCCATAGGGCAGACTGCAAGTTGGAAACTCTGATGAAGCTAGAGGATGAATTCCCCCATGAGAAGCTGGCTGGCTGAAGTAGAGATGGAAATTCTCTTTTCTGATTGCTGAAATCATCATTTCACCTTTGAAAGCCTCAACTGATTGGATGAGACTTCTCTTTTTGTTGAAGGCAATCTCTTCAGTTGCTTGTAGATGTAACCAGCCATAGATGCAATCAACTTATTGATGATTTAAGTCCATGAACTGTCTTCACAATAACAATCAGGCCAGTGCTTGCTCAACCAAACACCTGGACACCAAAACCTGGCCAAGTTGACACATGGACTTAACCACATGTGGCAATAATAGGGAAAACTGTGTGTGTGAGGAGAGGTATATGGGAACTCTGTACTTTCCACATGATTTTTCTGTAAACCTACAACTTCTCTATATAAAAAATATTAATAAAAAAGAGATAAGGCCAATGTAAGAAAAAAAAAAGTTTAGCTACAAACTGTTTATCCTGAAACTCACAAGTCTTAAAAGAATTTTCTTTCCCTTTCTCACACATATAGCTGGTTTGGCAATACATGTCAGCTGAAGAGTTTTTATTTTAAGTTGTTATGCTGGTGTTAGTACTTTCAATTTTCTTACTACAAATATTTATAATTATTACATTTTTCCAGCAAATTTTGGATTGGAAACCCAACAAAAAAATATCAACAATTTAGATTTCACATACCGGTCCAGGGTTTGGACATGAAGTACCCATGAGCATCATTCTAACGGGGAGTGAAATCCAAGGCAAGAGGCTCTGTTCTCTGGCTCCTATTTACAATGCCCAACATCATAATTTGGCCAAGTTGAAATAAATCTTAGTTATTTAATATTCATTTTTTTCATGGATATTAAAATATTACTATGCCTTGTTTGCAGGATATGATTGGTCATAATTGTTATACAATAAGAATTTGTTTAACATTGGCACAGGGTGGCTCTTCAACATAAGTGAATTTTCCAGAAAACTAAAATAATTTCTAATCATTATATATATTCAAGTCTTCTTAATCAGAGAATACTGGCTATACTTTATACTTTTCCCTGCTACTCTGAGTCATGGCAATAAATTTACAATGTTGTACTGAACTAATGAAAATAATATCTACCGTACTGGA
>JAQZBX010037478.1:0-23776 GCA_029593785.1 Cabassous unicinctus | reverse complement strand
CAGTAGAAAAGGTGGTTTTTTTTGTTTTTTCGTGTTTTTTTTTTTTTTAATTTTTTAACTTAAAATGCACCCTTGGTATGTCCCTTACCTTTTTACCAGACCCGAGGACCCCAGTTTGGTCCCAAGGCCTGTCTTTGAGAACCCCTGGTTTGGGGAGCAGATCCTGCCCCAGCCAGAAGCATCTCCAAGCTCCAGCTGGAAAGGCTGGTCTGACGGCTTTTAGTGTCGTTCCTTTACGTGATGCTGTTTGGGCTTACAAGGCTCTAAAACTCCCCTGCGCGACGCTCCCTGCATACATTAGCGCTAATGTATGCTCTCTTGAATACTCATCATATTAAGGCTCCCGGTAGATACCTTGCTCGAAATAAATTTTATGAGCACACATCCTCTCCCTCATCCCCATGCATTTGTAGCTAGGAAGAGAAATATAGCCTTATCTTTCCGCGGAGGGAAGGCCAAGCAACAACAATTATGTAGGAATCTACGGCCCTTCTTGCCCAGGAGCCAAGAGAGGTGCTTGGAGCCCGGCTCGCTCCCGCGCGCGCCCCGGGCCAACGAGGGCGTTTCTCTGTCCAAGTTCTCAAAGAGTTAATTTGCCTCGCTCGGGGCGGCTTCGCTCCGAGCCCGTATCTGCTCTTCAGAATCCAGCCTTTTGCTCACACAAAAAAAGCCCCTGCCCGGGCTCTCGAGACAGGGGCGCCGGGGCTGTGCCGCTCGCCGAGCCACGGTCAGGGGCTCCCGCAGGGCCCACGGCGCTGGGCGAGGGGCTGCCACAGTCAGCAGTGGGTTCTGCTCAGGGGTGCCTGCCGGCTCTGCAGCCCGTTTCTTCTTAAACCACTTCCCGGTGCTGGGAGGGCTTCTTGGTTAGGTCTTCCCTCCCCTTCCCGAGCCATCTTCCTTAACCCCTCCTTCCTCAAGTCTCAAGCCGCTGCGCTGGCTGCAACGGCGCAAACGCCTGTGGGCGAGAACGGCTCCCCTTGCCTGCCCGGTATGACCCTCTTCACCTGAATTAGGCCCCCCTCCCTCCCTCCTGTGGAGATGGCCTTGTTGTCACACCACAGGAGCTCTCCTCAAAGTGTCCCCTCTGCTCATCAAATCTCCCCCGCCCCCAGCTCATGGGCCACCTCCTCAAGGAACCTCTCATGGACCTTGGAGGGGGCGTGTGCGTGAGTGAGGCAGACAGGCAGGCTCTGTGCCCAGGCCTGTGGCGTAGTTGCTGTGTGACCTGGGCACTCTCTGAGCCTGCACATAGGGATTCCTGTGAGGGCAACGTGAGAGAAAGCCCGGGAGCACTTCTGTGGGTGCCTGCCATTCCTTTGCTCCTCAGTGCCTCCTCCAACATGCCATTGCTGCAGTTACTCTTGTCTCCTTTGCTAGTAATAAACAGATTAGTGAACCCTTATTGAGCTCCTACTGTATTCCAGGTCCTGTCCTAAGAATTTCACGTTTTGATTAATTTAATCTTCACAGCCATCCTAGGCGGCACTACTGTCATCCATCATGCCTTCTGAGGCAGAGCAAGGCTGAGAAGGTTAAAGAGCAGAGCCAGGACCCAAACCAAGCAGTCTGGCTCCAGAATCCATTGTCTTAACTCTGTGTCATACTTATCCTGTCTTTTTAGATGGACATTCTGCAGGCATCATGTGCTTAGCACTTTGCTGGGCACATCAGAACTCCTTGGTAAGTACTTGTTTGTTGAACAATTTATTTCTCAAGGAGGAAAGCTTTTAAGATAGAAAAACAAAAACAAAAACAAAAACCGTCTGAACTGGGACAATCTGCAAGTGTCGAGGCTTACATGTGTCTAGCTGAGTGTGATCCTGAGAGCTTTCATGGGACATTTTGGTCTGAGAAAGGGGTTAACAGGCAGGGCATCAAGTGGGTCTCATTTTCAAGTAAATGCTGATGACTGTGTGGGTCATGACAAGAGCAGACCCTCACCTGGGGTTTAATTGCAGAATCCAAGGGTGGCACTTGTATGTTCTGGTCTGCTGATGGCATTTGCTGAATGTTCCAATAGTCTGTTTGAGATACAAATGTCTTAATACTTGAGAAAACCTTCCCTCTGGAGACATCTAGATGTGTTTAGTTTCTTCCCCAGTGATTTTGGACTAATTCACTTATGCTAACCCCCTTTTTTTTTATTATGTCACAACCAGAAAACATATGACCAACGTGATATGATTGGAGAAACACGTATGGTTCATGAGAGTTGGTTTCACTACTTTTGTTGCCATTTCGGGGTATGCAGGAGAAACTAGGGAAGGACTGTTTCGAGGTGCACTTTTTGGAGAGGAGTTAGTTAATCAATTGTTTGTTCAGCAATAAACATCTGTGGAGTGACTCCCATGTGCCAGGCACTGTGGTAGGCAGTGAGGATTCAAAACTGAGAAAGAAACACTGTTTGCCCTTTGAGGATCCCACCATTTAATGGGGAAGGCAGGGGTGGAGACAAGCAATCAGCAGACATGTGATTTATAATAGAGGTAAGAAACCCCTGGGGTTGGCAGTTTCATGAGTGCTATATTGGGAGGACACTATAGGATGAAAAATGTTTGCACCTTTATATTTTCTTTTCTTAATACTTGTTAAGGACCTTTTTTGGAAAAAGAACAGGAAAACATGGCCAGAGATGCTGGCACTACTTGTTCCTCCAACCATGGGAGCCTGGCCATTTTGTCAATTTTGAAACAAATTCACTGACTCAAAATACTGTCAAAACTCCAAGTGATCTTCTTGGTAAAGATGCGATGACAGAGGCATTCACTCAGGACAGGAACAGGGTGAGCAGTGGTTAGGGCTCAGTGATGGAAAACAGAATCCCCTTTCACTATTTAAGTGCAGAGTGATCAATTTCCAGGTATTTGTTGGCTTTCAACTCAGTGGAACCAGCTCTGGGCTGAACTTCCAGGAATAATTCCCAGCCTCCACTACCTTTGCCATGGTAGGACAAATCACCAAATCAAGACATTACCATTGCAGAACCTCATAGCCTCTGCCCAGATCCACATTGGCCCAGTGGAAGCCTGCTCCTCAGCTGTCCCTACATTTAACTTGGTTCTGAATTCAGGTTTCTCCTAAGTGTATCTGATTTGGCAGACTCTAAATCACATTCTGAACCCTAGCTGCAAGGGAGTCTGGAAAAGCAGTTTCAAGCTTTCTGGTCTGTAGTACAGGAAGGTGCATTAAGGAGGGATGTTGACTGACCCAATCTGTGGTATCTGTTACAGTTCATCAAAATTCTGAGATTCCATCTTCTGTACTCACTGCGCCCCAGTCCATTTCTTTTTTCTTTTCTTTTTTTTAGAACAATAAACACCTTTATTTCATTAGCTAGGATGGGAGGGAAGAGGATGTATGGCCTTTCTGGGCCTTGAGTTTTCTCAGCTATATCTCCAGCTCCTCGCCCTCTAGCACCTGGCCATCTGCTCAGCCACACTGGCCCTGCCTCAAAGGATCTGCTCCTACAGAAGACTGCTGATCCTGGTGTTCTTTTTCCTTTCATCATATTTCTGCTCAATTTCCTTTGATCGCTTTTTGTTTAAAATCTCCCCCTCCTCAGGTGTCAGCTTGGCCCCTTCTTGTGGCCCAGAGGCCATGCACAGTGGGACTCGAACCCCTGCTGGTTCGGTGTGCAGTCAGTGAGCACAGTGCATGCCCTCCCCAGGGTCCTAGTGCAGCCCTCGCTACTGCAGGCACTGGAGACAAGTCTGCTATACTCATTTTGCTAGTACAGTGCACAGAGCCCTAGAAGTTCCCGTGTGCAGCCTCAGGGCATGGGGCTCCTTGTTGGCTCCTCCCTCACTCACTATATGTATGCAGCAGGGGCCAAGCGTGGTGTTGGCAGCAGGGCACCCCAGCTCATAGTCACGCTTCTTGCGGTAGGGCTTTCTCTTGCCTCTGGTCTTGAGGCATCAATGCCAGTTGTCCTGGGAGATGCCCCTCGCACGGCGCTGGCTGGAAAGGGCCAGTCTGTTTCTTTTGAACACAGCAAGCTCTTTCATGACTCAGGGCCTTCTCCCGGGTTCCTCCCTTGCCAGCTCAGATGTCACCTATGGAAAATGCCAACCATTACAGATTGGCTTAAAACACTCATGGATGAAAAAAAAAAAAAAAGATTTTCTCTCTATTCCAGGGCCCCGCAAGCACCCTCAGGACCGAATCTTGGCGACTGCATGTCCCCCCATATCATTTACTTTTGGGGACATGTGATCTCTCAGTCCATGTCTAGGCAGTGTTCACTTTGGGGGCTGCTGTTTTTAGCACAGGTTCCATCAAGTGGTGAGAATGTCATAGAAACAGAGGTGAATGTTGTGGGGACTTCTGTGGAATTGCAGCTGGAATAAATGGACTTAGCTTGTGCTACTGACTTTGTAGTGCCCTTGTGCAGATTAGAAACAGGAGACCCCACCCTGGGCCAAAGCCACTCCAAACCAGTGTGCACAGCCTGGCCGGCAGAGCAAGGGTTGGATTTCAGTACCCAGCTGCCCTCTGAACCAGGTGCCCCTGTGCAGTGCACAACCTGAACAACTATATATCTATTTCCACCACAGGCAGAATAGGAAGGTGTCCACGCAGGGCATAGTCTGGTCAGCAGAGCTGTGTGGAAGCGTCATGCTGCCTCTCTCTCTCTCCTGTCCCTGCAGAGATCCCTCAGTGCGCTGGCTGCAACCAGCATATCCTGGACAAATTCATCCTGAAGGTACTGGACAGACACTGGCACAGCTCCTGCCTCAAGTGTGCAGATTGCCAGATGCAGCTGGCCGACAGGTGCTTCTCCAGGGCCGGGAGCGTCTACTGCAAGGAGGACTTCTTCAAGTAAGTCAGAGCCTGCGGGCGCCGCCCCCCTCCCCCAGCTTGGTCTGTCTCCTTTGAGGGAAGCGTGTGGTGAAGCGACGTGGGAGGAGGGGTGGCCCAGGAGGCAGGAGGGCGAATCTGGGAGATGAGAGGGTGCTTCTCTTTGAGGGTCCCCTTCTGATTACCTGCCCCATCATTGCCTGAGACCCAGCAGTTCTGAGAGGGGCATGGTGGGAAACCAGGGAGGGCATGAGCAGGAATTCACCAGAATTCACCGGAATTCACCAGGGTGGCTGACAAAGGATCTCTGCAGATCCTGAAAGGAATTCCTCTTTCAGCCTTGGTGAGTTGATGCCTCGGGGCACTTGGCTGTATCATTCTGCGCCTGCGGGATTTTTAGCTTTATGCCCTTCAGTTAGAGGAGCCTCCATGACTGGGTTTCCTGAGGCTGCTTCAAGGGCCTCACGGGTAGGAGGCAAGCCAGGCTCCATCAGTGCCATCACACATTATAGTGTGATGGTCAAGAGCCCAGACCTTGCCTGGATTTGAACCCACTTACTAGCTGTGTGTTCTTAGGCAACTTCTCTGTGCCTCAGTTTGTTTAGCTGTGAAATGGAGCTGATGATAATAGTTCTACCTCATAGAGTTGTTATTAGCTTTAAGTGAGTCAATGAGGGTAAAGTGCCTGACACCTGAGTGTTAGCTACTAAGCCTGTCCTGAATTTTTCATTCATCCCAGGTTACCCTGGGAGTGCTGGGGTGGGGGTCGGGGTCGGGGGTGCTCCAGGAGGCTCATCGAGGTGAAAACATTCAGCACAAATGCCCAAGCCCTGGAGAAGGGCTGCACTTCCTCTAATTTAAACAAGACCAGCCTGGGGTTCTGGAGACAGGAGGAGAAATGAGGAAAAATGGCGAGTCCCCAATATAGAACATGATTTCCCCCAAATCTTTCCAGAGGGAAATAAGTGAAACTTGAATTGGATTTCTGAGGACTCAGATTTCTTTAGTCCGACATGAGCAGAAAAGCATACTAAAGCTGGGTTTGGTAACCACCGCAGAGGCCTCCCCAGCTTGTGTCGGGAAGGCTGCACTTCTCGACTGTCACCACCGTGCTGCCGTCAACTTGTATGCTCACTCGGTGTGTGGGCACGTGTGTCTGTCTGTGCTACACGGGGCACCACAAACCCTTGATGACCTGACTAGAGGGACCAGCCTTTGGGTTCTTCCTCTAAGCCTTCTCCGTGTGCTGCTCCCTCTTCTTCCATTTTCCTTTTGCTTGCCTCAGTCTCTCACCTCGTTTCCTTTATTCTAGCCTTTATCCAGTTCCGTCCCCTCCACCCACATCCTTTCTCCGTGGGCAATAAGAGTTTGCCTCCTCCTGAGTCTGACAGACCTTCCCCCTCAATGGTGCCCTAGCCAAGCCCCATGACAACGGTGACAGAGCCTGGCTGCGGTGAATTTCAGTGTGTGCACATACGTGACGTGTGATCGTGGATGTGGGGGGAGGCCTGCAGGGGCCAGGCGCCCCAGCCTGCGTGAGTAACGGCCACCCCCAAGCTGTATTTTATTTCCGATCTTGGGCTCACCCTCCTGGCCTGTGGCAACCTCTCCCCAGCCCCACTCTGGGCCCCTCCTGGGCCCTCATTTCTCATTTGCATCCTTACGGGCCTTTGCTCAGCAGTAACCTCCCGTCCCTAGCCGGCACACCTGCCCTAAGGATGGGCCCGCTCAGGTCTAGTCCCCCAGCCCAGCACTGCTCCTCTGCCTGCAGAATAAGGGAGGGCGCCGTAGCACCATGACAGCCTACCTCCTGCCAGTCCCAGCTCACTGCTTTCTTCAGTGCCCCACACCCCATCAGAGAGGGTGCAGCCTTTCCCCAGGTACGCTTTGTATTTCCCCACCTCCACACCCAGGCCAGGCTATTTCCTCTTCCAGGGACGCTGGCACCCCCGTTTCCACCTTTCAAGCAGTCCAGCTCCTCGGTGGGTGGGAGCCCCCATGCGTGGCACTCCCCACCCTATCCCTTCTCCCTCCCTGTGACTCAGCACAAGCCCTTTGTTTTGCATTCCTCCTGCACCTGTTTTGTCTTCCTTGTTGGCTTGAGGAAAGGCCTGTATGTTATTCATTTTCTGTCCTCTACGCAAACACCTGGCCCCCAGCCTTGCTCATAGGCTATCGCTGGGTTCTTCTTGCAGCAGGGAGTACATTACACAGTGAATTTACAATGAGCTTTGGCAACCAGTTTCCTCTGTATCCTGGTGAGTCAGGGAGACCCAGCTTGTTCCAGGGGACTTCCCTGCTTCATAAAATGATCCACTCTCAGAGTCGAAGCCTTTTGTCAAGCAGGGGAGTCAGCCACCCCATGAATTCCAGGTCATTAGTCCTCACTAGATGGGGGTGCTGTGTGGACTGATCGAGAGCTGAGTGCTTCTCCCACGACCAAAGGAGGGTCAATCAGACTTGAAGACCGGTTGGCTCTGAAGTCCCGAGTGAGCCAGGATAAGGACCTGGACTTAGACGCGGTCAGCCTCCACCCAGCTCTTCAGGACCTTGGCATTTCCTCCAGGGAGGCCCAGCTGCAAGGAAGGCTTCAGGGTTGTGGAGCTGTCTGCACCCCCCATCCCAGGGGTCTTGGGGCCCCCTGCCCTCTTGGGGTCCACAGAGTGGGGCAGCATCCTCATTAAATGTCACCTCTTTTCAGACAGCACGCTGGGGCACTTGCGCAGTGGAGGGCACTGCGGGCGGAGACATAAGGCGGGACAGGAAGGGCTGGGGAAGTCCCTGGGACCCCAGATCCCCGGTGCCCTCACACTAGGCTGCAGGAGCAACATCTGTGGCAGCCCGCTAGAGGGGCGGCAGGTGCCTACTCCTGAATTCGCCCACCACTCCTGGGGTTTGGAAGCTGCCTGCTCAGAGCCGGGGAGAAGCCCTTCTCTATCCTCCTGTAAAGTGTCTTTTTCTGGTACCTGCCCCATCACCCTGCTCAGAGGCCAGGGGCAGGATTCATTGACCTCACTAATCTCTGGAACACTGTGGTTCTAAGTTCCAGGATCAATATTTGAATCTCTGCCCATGCCAAGGGTCAGGGCCATTGCTTTGCACAACTCCAAGGGGCATCCTTCACATCATATTCTATGTGAGGTTTTGAGAATTAAGAATGTACTGTGAAGAGTGCTCCCTGAAGATGTGTAGTATCTCAGTAGTGGAGGGAGGATGAGGTCTGTGTCCAGCAGATGAGACGCAGCAATACTGGTACCTGGCAGCAGAGGGCGATGTTGGTGTACAAAGATGAAGAAAGAAGTATTGGGGGGAGGTTGTACCCTGTGGTTGTTGCATTTTTCCATTGGGGCTGTTGAAGTTTGTCTCGGTTCATTCTTGCTGTTGTTTGTTGTTCTTGACTCCTGGGTTCTTGGCTCCCCTTTCTCCATAGGAAATAGATCCTGAGGCCTAGAGGAGAGGCACTGATTTGACTAATGCAGCGTAGCTGGCCTTGGCTTGTTCTGAGTCCAGAGGGGGCTCAAGCATCTGGAGCCCCCACACCACATGCAGAGGATGTTCCAAGGCCTGTTACAATTTGAATTGCAAGCCGTGGGGCCAACACCACCTAGTGTTGCATTTGCCAAGCAGGTCCTTTCCCAGACCATGCATCTCACATGCCACGGGTCTCATGTTTCCTTGCAGAGGGACTAAGGCCTGGGGATGCACAGGGCTCTGGGAGCAGGGCGCTGGGTCCTCTCCTCACCACTGACTCGGTCCTGGAGGAGCCCTGGCAGCTCCTTTACTTTGAAGCACTGTGAAGACAGGGCAGGGGTTTGGATGCCAGGCAAACCGAGGCAAGTTCCTTAACATCTCTGAGCTCTTTCCTCTTTCAGAAAAATGAGAATGCTGATAGTGCCTGCTTTAAAAGGGGCAAGGAGCATTTGGCAAGAGGGAGTTATTTTATGAGCCGAGTGGTTTGGTGGAGTCAAACGGAGCTCAAATTTCTGTCCTATCGCTTATCAGCTGTTTGTCTGTGGACAAGTTACTAGGCCTTTCTCAACCTCATTCCCTTAAGAGGAGCTCAGACTAACCCACGGCGTTGCTGTGAAATGTGAGAGATGGTGCGGACACCTTGTCCAGCACAGGGCTGGGGGCTTTAGCAGTCTCTGGGTTTCTGGCCCTGCCGTGAGCTGGCCTGACCCGTGGGCCTCAAAGGCCAGGCTGCCGGAAATCTCCGGGAGGGCCTGCGCTGTTCTCGCCTCCCCGGAGCACCAGCTTGGAGAAGTTCCCGTTGAGGTGACTTCTAACGGCCCAGAGCTCCTCAACCAGAGGAGAGGGTGACCTGGCAGAGCGGGAGGGGACGCGGCAGCGAGCCAGCGGGTGAGCCGCAGGGAAACCAGTGATTATTACATTAAAAGAAACACAGCTATGGAATTGAAGAGACGGCAACGCTCATACAAACATTTAAGATGAAGCACAAGCCCTCACGGACATATCAGGCTTGTGGGGGGCTTCAAGCTGCGCCGCCTGCCCCCGGGAGTGTGTGCTCACATTTCCCTGTCAGAGGGGCTGTGGGGGGACAGTCTGAGGCATTCTGATGCCGCCCGCCTCTCCAGGGGCTTCCTGTGAAAACTTCCTGCTTCTCCGGGGTGTCGCCCCTGACCTGAGGCCCTCACCTTGCCCGGCGGGTGGAGATGGGCGCTGCCAGGAGGTTCCCCGCAGACGGAGGGCCCTTCATCACTGGGAGGCTGTGCCGGCCTCCAGGGCCCAGGGCCAGGCTTTCCCAGGCGCCGCCATCGGTCCCCTCCCCCAGCCAGTCAATCTCCGGGCAGTCAGCGCGGCTGTTAGCCAAGCGCAGGTAGGCGGCGTCCTTGGGAGCCTGGGAGCTGCTCTGATTTATCCCTGCAGCCCAGAACAGTGTGTTTCAGCTGCATTTGGCCAGGCTGCAGGGTGGTTTCCCTGGCTCTGGACAGGCCTTCACTTGTGACCTTGGCCCAGTCACTCTGGTGACCGGGGCCGCCACTCCGCTCTCTGGGCAGTGGGCAGGCGCCGACGGGGCTGCAGCTAATCTGGGGGAAGGCAGCTGAACCTCTTTGGGTGGCGGTGGGTTTGCGTCCGGCTCCGTGTGAGCTTGGGGCAGTTATCAGACCTCTCTGAGCCCCAGTTCCCTTCTCTACAACAGGAATAAAAACATCTATTTTTCTGAGTTACTATGAGGATTAAGGAAGTTGCAGGAAGGAAAGCGCTTAATTATCATTATTAGTGGCTATTATTAATAGCGTGTATTTATGTAAGGAGTGCAAAAAGGCCTCTGGCCAGGCGGGGTCCTGGGGCTGGCAGTGAGGCCGGTGTCCAGGCCACATTTCCACATTGAAGTGGCAATGAGAGGTCAGGTGACTTGGGACACCTGGCTGCCCTTCTCTGTGGGGTGGGGTGGGGGGGCCGACATGAGTCTTCCTTGCTGTCTTGTCATGCCCTCTTGTCCCAAGGAGAAGCCCCTTCAGTTCTGGGGTTGGCTGTGGGTCCAGTCTGGGACCAGCTTCTTGCTGAGCTACTGGTTATTTCTGATAACTACACACCTGCTAAGATGCACACACACACACGCACACACACACACACACGATGCTCCAGCAAAATGCTTTAGGAACACACAGGGGGAGGGTCTTTTTGACGTGTGACTTTCCATAATTTCTGAGTAGTTTATAGTCTAATTCCCTCGCTAAGCAAATTAAACCTTTTAAGGTAACGATCAGATGGTCCAGATAGAGGCTGTGTGTGTGGACATTTGTAAGATTCAAACACACTGGTGGGGCCAGCCCCGCAGTCATTTGCAAAGGCCTGTAATCAAGGCAGAAGCAATTACTTAGCCCAGAGGTTCCCTGGGGTCGGAGGCCATATATCAGGCGGTGATGAGCCCGCAGATTATCTGCCGGCCACTGTGCTCTGGAGGACTCCCAGGCAGCTGCTGCCCAGTACCCTCCCATAGCCAGGGCCTTAGGGCTGAGGTCTTTTGACATCTGTGGAACCCTCATCTCAGGGACTTTTCTAGTTTGGGGGAATCTGGTTTGTAATCAAATAGTTGCCAATCAGCCTGGGAGTCAGCCAGCTTCTGGGCTGTGGAAACAGACTCCCTGCCCCCAAGCAAAGTGGATCTGAGGGAGGTGGGAGCAGAAAACACCGACATCGTTCTTTTCACTCAGCAGCAAAACAGGCCTGCAGCAGAAATCCCCGTTCTCTTCATCACTGAGGCCCGATCTCCTCTCTCCTTCACCCCTCAGCCCTGGCCACCAAGCCTTGAGGATTCCACCTGTAAAATGCCCTCTCTTTCCATTCCCGCTGCCTCTGCCCGCTCAGGCCCCTGTCACTGGGCCCCTGCACCACTGAAGCTGCTCTACCTGGCTGTCCTTCCCATTGCCTCCCATTCTCCACCGGCTTATACCCTCCTGCCAGGCCCATCTCTGGCCACGCTGTCCCCATTTTCTCCTGAAACCTGTGAGCCCAGCAGACAAGGGCTCAGCCACATCTCCTGCTGATTCTCTTTGTGAACTTGATGACCTGGTCAAGGTCACCCTGGTCAGAGACGGTCTCTGTCTTCTCTCTTTAGTCCCTGGGGCTTTCTGTGTCCCTGGATGAAGCCACAGACTAGGGTTGGGTTCTGTAGCCGGCATCATGGGTTAGCACAGCATGTTAGACTGAGGTATGATGAGGGGGAACTGGATGGGGCTTCTGCCCTGACTGTCCGCCCCACTGCCTGTCACAGTCCCTGCCACCCCACTATTAGAGACTGAGGCCTTAGGTATTGAGGGACTTTGGGACTCAGGGGGCCAAGGGCATAAGTTACACAGGATTGCTCAAAGAGGGGTCCATCCCACAGCGACACCGGGGTCATCCGTGGTGGGCTAGTTGAAAGTGTGGATTTGGGGCCCAGAATCAGGAGTCAGGGGTGGGGCATCCCAGGTGAGTCTTCTGTACAAGGAAGTTTGGGAACAGCTGCGCTAATACCTGGGCAGAGATCATCAGCCTGGAGTAAGGAGGCAGCTGAGGTGCCGGGCCCAGGGAGTGGGAGGAAGGGGCTGAGCTTGGGCCAGTCTGGCCGCCTGGGGAAAGGGAATAGTGATACCTGCCGACCAGGGCCATGTGCGGCTTCCACAAAGCATCACCCAGGAGGTTGCCTGGGGCGTGCTACGTGCTCAGTGCGTGTTTACTCAAGTCCCTATGAGCAGGTGAATGGATAAACAAAAGGTGGCCTACAAGCATAGGCCTAAATGTGGAATATTATTCAGCTGTAAAAAGGAATGAAGTTCTGAGACAGGTGACAACAAGGATGAACCTTGAAGACGTTATGCTGAGTTAAACCAGGCACAAAAGGACAAATGCTATATGATTCCTCTTACGTGAAATACCTAGAATAAGCAAATTCATAGAGACAGAAAGTAGAGTAAAAGTTACCAGGGATGGGGAAGGGAGCAGGGGGAGTTAGTGCTTAATGGGTACAGATTTCTGTTTGGGGTGATGGAAAAGTTTTGGTAATGGATGGTGGTGTTGGTAGCACAATATAGTGGGTGTAATTAATGCCATTGAATTGTATACATGAAAGTGGTTAAAATGGGAAATTTTGTGTTATATGTATGTTACTACAATTAAAATTTAAAAACATTCAAAACTAAAAAAACCCCACAGAGGGTGGGTGGGAGGGGCCACACTCTTGCACCTGAGGGTCCTACATGCCCCATTGCCTCTTGGGAAGCAAATCTGCCCCTAGAAGGGCAGAAGGGAGGGTGTGGCTGAGGAAAAGGAGAGCTGGGTTCAAAGTCCTTTTCTGTCACTAATTGAGCTGTGTGATCCTGAGCAAGTCACTACCCCTCTCTGGGCTCTAGCATCCTCCTCTGTTAAATGAGGGGGTTGGACTACATCACCAGTTATAAAGCTTTCCCAGCAGCATTCATCTCAAAATAATAAACCTGAATCCTCTTTAAATATAAAAGCATCATATAAATCCCCCAAATAAAACGCAGAGCACACTGTGGAGCAGTTCTGGGGGTAGGGGGGAGAAGGCTGAGAAATATAAGTGTGAGCTGTGCAGGTGCGAGGTGCTGTGTCCACACCCCACCCCACCCCACCCCAAGACACTAACATTCTCTGGTGTCACGACTTTTCCAAAAAATGGCCCCAGCTACCTCTGGAGAAGGCTGACTGTTCCCGGGCAGAACTTTACACATCTGTGACATGGCTGCGGCCTCAGAGTGGGCGGTGATATATGTTGGAAATATTGGTACATACAGTAACAGTAAATATCAGCAACTTACCTGTCAAGTGTGGTGATAGATAAAAGAAATACATGTAGGGAAGTGTCAGCTGGGAAAAAAATATATGGCCTGCAGTAAATCACCACCGAGCAATTAAAGCATAAACTCAAGTTATGCAGTATTTTGTTTCCTTGGGATGGTGCTGCATGCTGTGGCAGCTCACACGCACAGGAGGCCAGTGGGGCGCGGGCTGCCCCCGAGGACTGTCCTCCAGTGGAAGGAGCACGTGTGCCAAGAAGAAGGGCAGGCCACTGGGCTCAAATCCCAGCTTCATCGTTTATTGGGCAAGTGACATAACCTCTCTGTCCTTCAGTTTCCTCATTTATGAAACGGGGGACCACATATTAATGCTTACCATAGGAGTGGGCCATTCATTTATTTATTCAACAAATATTCATTGAGCACATATCATGGGCCAGGCACCATTCTAGGTGCTGGGTTCAGCAATGATAAAGTCCCTGTTGCGTGGAGCTTGCCAAAGAAATAAACAAAGAAATGCCCAATATGCCAATTGGAGATGAGTGCTCTGGACAGGAGAAAGGAAGTGCTGGGGGTGGGGGTGGCTGAGGAAGGCTTCTTGGAGGAGGTGACTTTTGAGCAGAGACTTATAGAACCTGCAGGTGTAAGCAATGCAGGGATCTGGGGAAAGAGGATTCCAGGCAGAGGAACCAGCGCAAGGGCCCTGAGGAGGCCAGTGTGGCTGGGTGGAGAGTGGAGGAGATGAGGTTAGAAAGGTGATGGGGGCTGAATGGGGTTGGGTTTTGTAGGTCATTAAAGAGACTTTGGCTTTTCCTCTGAGTGAGTTGGGAGCCACTGGAAGGTTTTAGGCAGAGGAGCCAGATGGTCTCGCTTAGGTTTTAACAGAGACTACTGTATGGAGGGTAGAGTGGGGAGGGTGGCCAGGGCTGAACCCAGAGACCTGTTAGGTGGCTGTTGTCGATGAGGGGTGATGGAGGCTTGAACTGGGGTGATAGTGGTGGAGATTGTGGGCAGTGGTCCAATTCTTGATATTCCTTTGGGAAGAGCTAACAGAATTTGCTGACAAGATCAGATGGGGCTTGAGAGAGAGGAGTCAAGGACAGCTCTTAGGTTCTTGGCAGGGGCAGCTGGAAGAATGGAATCGCCATTATCTCAGATGGGGAAGGCCATGAGAGGGGCAGATTCTGGGGGAAGATCAGGAGTTTGGAGTTGGACATCCAAGCAAAGGTGCTTGGGAGGCCTGGGCTGTAGGTGGAGGTTTGGGACAAGGTGCATTTATTGCTATGAGATAGGGTGAAATCATCAGGGCAGCTGGGTAGACAGAGAAGAGGTCTTGGGGATGGAGAAGCAGCTGCCAACGGGGAGGAGCAGAGCCAGGAGAGCTGGGCCCTGAGGCCAAGTGAGCAACGTGTTCTCAGAAGGAAGGGGAGAGCAGCTGCTGTTGAAAGGTTGGGGAAGAAGGTGAGAACTGACCACTGGATTTAGCCATGCTGAGGGCACAGGTGACCTTGACCAGGGAAGTTTCAGTTGATTGGTTGCACGACATCCTAACTGGAGCAGACCAGGAGCAGGGGCTTCCAGGACCCTGTGCCTAGGCCCCCTTTTGAGGACCTTTGTTGGAAAGGAAGTAGAGAAATGGGGTGGAAGATGAAGGGAGATGGTTCAAAAAAGGGTCCTTTTTTTTTTTTTTTTATTAAATGGGAGAAATAATAGCATGCTTGTCTGCTGATGGGAATGATCTAGTAAAGAGGGAAGATTAATGGTGTGGGAGGCACAGGGGACAGTTGCTGGAGGAACGTTCTTGATGAAACGAGAAGGATGTGCTGAGGTGGAGGGTTGGCCTTCAACAGGAGCCTGGGCGTTCCTCAGCAGAGAGGAGGGCAATGGCACAGCTGCAGGTGGGGAGGTGGGGAGCACATGGCCACCTGCTGAGGCTAAGGCTGGGGGGCTTGAGAGAGAGCAGGTGTCTTGGAGGGTGCATGGACTGGGTAGTAGATTCCCCCGGGCCCTCTTGAAGTACATATCATAAATCTAGAGTGAGCCCAGTGTAGGTGGGATGTTTCCCCCCAGCCCTGTTCAGAGGCCAGTTCCAGGGTGGAGAAGGCAGAGGGTTGAGAGGGAGGCAGGGGAGCCGAGAGTGCATGAGTGAGCTGGACCACGGAGCCTTGCTGGGTCAGGAGGGAAGGGAGGCCATGCGGACATCGAGGGGCAGTGGGAAGGAGGCCAGTGGGGAGTGAGGGGCGGTGGGAAGGAGGCCAGTGGGAGTGAGGGGCGGTGGGAAGGAGGCCAGTGGGCTGGCTGCTCCTGTGAGGTTGCAGAACCATCAGAGCTGGGGTAGTGGAGAGGACGAGCTGGAAGGATAGGAGGCCATGGCCTGCCAGTGGGATTGTGGAAAGTCAGTCTTGGAGGCATTGCAGTCGCTGGTGATGACAAGCACTAGAGTAGACCGTAGGAGTGAGCGGCTGAAGAAGATGGTGGCTAGGATCTTTGGGGTTGGGGGAGAGGTCAAAGACTTGAGAGGGCAGGGGCAGGAGTGACTGTCTGTGTGGATAGTGAAGTCACCAAGAATTGTGGCAGGGGGATGGTGACAGTGGCGGTGAGCCAGGCACTAAACTCTCCTAGGAATGAGGGAGGGAGGGCCGGGGGTGGCTGGGTGGGCAATGACTGCCCCATGGAGGGGTGGTGGGTGCAGTGGTCTGACGGCCCCTCTACCCAAGTCCAGGGTGAGGGTAGGGGCACAGGGCTGGCTGCTCCGTGGCTGTTTGCTGGCATGTGCCAGCTGGGTTGTGTCAGAGCCGAGCTCAAACTCTGGGCTCCCACTCATTGCCTGTGTGAGCTGGGGCGGGCACCTTACCTCCTTGAGCCTTGGTTTAAAGGTATACTAAGACCCACCTTTGAGGTCAGGCACTCCAGAAACATTTGTGTACCAACTGTAAGGATGACAGCAAAACGGGGTGGAAAGTTGTGTGCTTTGGTAAGCCGAGGACCACGTTTCAGCCGGGGTTTCAATTCCCTTCCTAGAAGAGCGTTTGATAGGAGCTGCAGTTATGTTGAATGCCGATTCTTCCCTGCCTGCTTGGGGCAGAAGTTTTAGGGAGCAGTTCACTCACCATTCATTCATCCGTTCATTCAGTGGGCCTTTGTCTTGCCTCCTCTGTGTTGGGCAGGGATAAGAGAAGTGCCAGTGGTGCTGGTCAGAGGAGGACAGGAGCGTGAGCCATTCGCTCCGAGTCCTTCCTCGCTTGTCATTTTTGGGTCAGTTCCAGTGGCTTCCCCTGAGGAGCCTGGCTGTCCCTTGGTCCGGCCAGGCAGGGTAGACAGGAAGTGACACCAGTGGGGTGTGCATCGAGAGGGCAGGACCCTGCACACAGCAGGTGCTCAGTGACAGGTGTTCAGGTGGTGCTGCCTAGAAAATCCTTCGGGAAGCGCTGTCCCTTGGCTGGCGTCTGACTCCTCTGCGCCCCACCCCCCATCCTTCCAGTTTGGTCAGGTAGCAGCCAGCTGTGCTGTCTTTGCTGGGTTTGGAGCAGGGAATTCTACCCGTGGCCATGGGTCTCATTATTGCCTGTCCCAGGACAGGCCATGGAGCCTCTCTGGGCTTTGGCTGGTCTAAGATCTGGAAACTCGGGAGGCAGCGTCTCCATCACACACACACCCCAAAGGACAGCGCGCTATGCCAGATTGGCTGACCCCGGCCAGAGGTGGGGAGCGGGGCTGTGGGCCAAGGCATGGATGCGCCCCCTCAGCGAGGGTCCCCATTGACTGTGCTCCAGGGGGAGGGAGGAAGGTAATGAGGAACATGTTCTACTCACCATCCATATAAATCCCACAATCAGGAAAATTGCTTCAATTGCTAAAAAACGCTGGTGGGAAAGTCCATTTATTTTTCATTTTTCTTGTGCACTTGCAACCCTCCCGCATAAATCACTGTCGGTATGTAGATTAAATTTATACCCCGTTATCTTTCATGTCTCTGGTGGTAACTGGGGTTCTGGTTACTGAAAGCCCCTGGCTGCTCGTTAGCGGGAGGGGCCACGGGAGGCCCTTGCTCTGCCCTGGAGCTTCCGCCAGCACCGCAGTTCCCTTCTCCTCCCCTCTGCTGGCCCCCAAGGCGGGACTCGCTTTTTGAGAGATCCAGGAGTTCCCTGGTGCTGCTTCTGCTCTAGCATCGGCAGCAAAGAATTTGGGCACACTCAGGATTCTCGGTGGCTTCTTTGGGAGGGTTCGCAATGAGCACGATGAAGGCTTATTTCACTTAACACCTGCTTTGTGAATTGGCCTAGATTGGATATAAAAATACTGGCATTTTGAAAACACTCTAGTAACACAAATACAGGCTTCCTTTCTCTTTGTTCCCCAAACACACGCGGATGCACACACGCACACTCTCACATTCGTACTCACTCGCACTTACACTGCTGCACTTCAACTCAGGCAGCAGAAGCCTGCTTCTCACCTTTGTTCTGCAGGCACAGAACTGCCCAGAGCTGCCTGTGTTCCTTTTTCTCCATCCTCAGATTGAGCCATCTCCCTGCATACCCTCTCAAACATGGCTCCTTATTTGCTGATTTATTTATTCAAAAAGTAATTTTTAACTCTACTTCTCTGGGTCCAGGACCTCTCTGAAAATCTGATGAAAGCCCAGCCCCGGCCCCCAGCCCCATGCACAATTTTGAACAACTCATTAGGGTGGGGGAGGGTGGTTTTCAGATCCTTCAAAGTCCATCCTAGGCCTTAAGAGGCTTGTTCCCATACACTCTCCCGCCAAAATGAAGCAGCATCGCAGGAATTCAGAAGTTTGTGGTCCTCTCAAGCCAAACGCCTCAGCTCTTCATGCCCAACAGCCTCCTTATATCTTGTCTCAAAAGAGCAGTCCCCTGGACCACACTTCTGGCTCTTTTGAGGTTAACCACCTAGGCTCAGAACCCCCCACTTCTCTCTGGGTGCCATATCCCAGGAGGGGGCTTGAAGGCGCAGCTGGCCAGGCCTGCTCCAGGCCCATGCAGCCCTCTCGGCAGGTATCATTACGGCATAAGAGACCCATCATTCTGCATTAATCTGGGATTCATCATGATAGCCATGACCATAATTAATTTATTTGGTATTAATGTGGATGAAATATGTACTGTCCTTTCAGGGGAAATCAGGCTGCCTATAAGCATTAGTTAAAAGGACCATTAAAATCAAACCTTCCCCAGATCCATTAGGCGAAGTCTTTCATCCTGAAGAAGATAAAGTTCTGCTGTGTGAAATGTCATGAATAATTAGGTTGATTGCTGTTTTAAACTCTGCCCCTGCTTCCCCAACCTCTCCCGCCTCCCTCCTGAAGCTGGGAGGACTCACCTGCGTCAAAGTCCCCCCCTTCCCTGGCCAGATCTACCCTGGCCCAATAATTTCCCATGGCCTCCTGCTGCCCCTGGTGTAGCTCTGTTGATCTCTATGGCCAGAATGGGGAGAAGGTGCCCAGGGGACCCCACTGGGCCATCTTTTAAGTGTGTCTATTTCTTCTTGCATCCAATTATTCTCAGCCTTAGCATAGGGTGGCAGTGGGTGGCTTCCTCTTCCCTCAGTGGTGGTCTGGGATGCTTTGGACAAAGGACAGGCCTGAAGCGGCACTTTTCAAACTGAGGTTAGTAGACTCCCTGCCGTGGAACGCTGCAGAGGCTTGGAAATGCCAATTCCTGGCCCGCCCAGCCCACCACCCACGAGGGACTGTGCACAGGAAGAGGGTAGAGGCTGGTGCCAAGGGCTGTAGTGTGGGCTGGTTGGAGGGGAGACGAGACATGGTGGGGGGCAGGAGAGAGAAGCCCCTAGGGCGACTCCCCTGCTCTGCTCACCAAGCACAATTTCTCAGGAGCTCCAGTGCTGTGTCCCGGGCTCACGGGGCCCCTTCTGGTGGGGAGTGTGTGGAAACGTGTTTTGCTGGTTGCACTGTATACACCACAGCTGCCCTGTGAGGCTGGTGCTCTTGGCCTCACCAGGAGGCTGAGGGTGAAGCCACCTGTTCACAGAGGGGACTTTGAAACTCCTCCTACTGCCCAGCTTCGTTGATAATCAGGCATTTTGGAGCCCTGACATGTCAGCTTGGAAAAGACTCTCGTCCTGATCCAGCCCCGTCATTTTGTGGTTAAAAAGTCCCTGGCACAAAACAGTGATGCTAGTTGGAGGCAGAGAGAAGGACTGGAGGGTAGGTTCTGGGTGGCCCAGGGGTTTGATGCCCCTGGACTCCCCGGACTGGTGGGGTGGTAGAGGGACTGACGGGAAGTGAGGGGGAGCCGGGCAACCCCTCTGTGCCCTCATCCTTCTCTGCTGCCCCGACAGGCGCTTCGGCACGAAATGCACAGCCTGCCAGCAGGGCATCCCCCCCACCCAGGTGGTCCGCAAAGCCCAGGACTTCGTGTACCACCTGCACTGCTTCGCCTGCATCATCTGTAACCGGCAGCTGGCCACGGGGGACGAGTTCTACCTCATGGAGGACGGGCGGCTGGTGTGCAAGGAGGACTATGAGACGGCCAAGCAGAATGGTAAACAGCACTGCCCCGCACGTCCCACCTCCACACCTTGTTCAGGCTGTGTCCCTGTCTGAGGTGCCCTTCTTTCTCGCTGCTCCTACCTACCCGTTCCTGTAAGCCCTGCTCACACACCACCTCTGACAAGCTTCCCCAGAGCTCCACAGTGAGAATTAATTCTGAACAAACCCTCAGTCTTCAGCACTTGCTGGCTTTTTTGAAGTGTTAATCGAATTATAGTTATTTTGAGTGTGCCTGTTTCCCACGCTAGATGCCAGGGAACTTGTCTTCGCCCCTTTGGTGGACTCCTTGCCTGGGGAGGTGCTGCGGGTGCTCAGGGCAGCTGGGAGAATGCTCTGTCTACACTGGACACTTGGAGCTGCACCTCAGTCTTATATATTGGGGTGCACATCTACCTCAGCATTCCACACCTCCAAGGCTACAGTCAGTGTATTAGTCAGCCAAAGAGGTGCTGATGCAAAGTACCAGAACTCTGTTGGCTTTTATAAAGGGTAATTATTTGGGGTAGCAGCTTACAGTCACAAGGCCATAAAGCGTAAGTTACTTCCCTCACCAAAGTCTGTTGCCACATGTTGGAGCAAGATGGCTGCTGGTCTCTGCAAGGGTTCAGCCTTTCTCTTCCTTCTAAGGCTCCGTGGTCCTAGCTCCTTCTGTTCTCAGCTGTAGGTTAGAGGGCTCATCTCTCTCCCCAGGGCTTGTTTCTCTTCAGGCTCAGCTGCTCTGCTCTCTCCACAAGGCCAGCTGTAAACCAGCAGGCAAATGACTCTCTTCCTGGGGCCTCTGCCGTGTCTAATAAGCCTTCTTGCTTTTCTCACGTATCTGCTTTTCTGTGTTCTTCTCTGTGTATTTACTTCCCGGGACTCCAGCATCAAAATTCCAAACTCTCTCCTCTGCCATGTTGTTTTCTCAACATGTCCTACTGACATGGCCGAATCAAAGCCTTTATCATAATTTAATCAAGTAAAAGTGAAACCTCTGAACTTAATACAATCAAAGGGGAACACGCCCAAAGGAACAGACCAGTTTACAAACATAATCCAATATCTATTTTTGGAATTCAAAAACAATGCCAAACTGCTACAGTCAGTGAGAGCCCAGCATTACCCTAAGTCATCCTAGAATGGGCCACTGTGTATTTCAGTTACTGGGAGCTTCTTGAGGGTGGGACTTAAGGGCAATGCCTTGTCTTTGCGTCTCCCAAAACCCTGGATGCTGGAGTAGGTGCTCAGCAGTTTCACTGGAATGCAGAGGAGGAAAATTTGTCCAACATTCAGGGAAATTCCAACTCAACAATATAACTCCCCCACCCAACCCACCAACACCTGCCACCTGTCACCTCAACCACCTCAGGGGCCATTTTCCATGGTTTGCAGCAGATGTCCACTGCACAGGCTGAGGCCAAAATCATGCCCCACTGTTTAGCAACCACACCAGGGAAAACCTGCCCTAACACGGGCAGCCTGGGGACTGGCGCTTGTCTTGCTCTCCAGTGCCGTGTTCTTGGGCAGTGCCTCGGAGGGCATGGCTCTGGCCGGTCCACTCTCAGAAGGCCAAGCAGATTCCCGGTCTCCTGCTTCCCACTCACAACTGTGCGACCCATGGCCAGAGGCACCCGAGGCCCCTGGCTGCATCAAGTCCCTGTAGGATGGGGTGTTGTACCCTCCACCCTGGCTCTGAATTTGGGATTTGGCCGAACTCAATCTGGAGATCTCAGACTCATGAACTCAGGAAACATCAATTTCCTTTGCTTTTTTTTTGTTAAAGATTTATTTATATTTATTTATTTATCCCCCCCACCTTGCTGCTTGTGCTCGCTGTGTCCATTTGCTGTGTGTTTTTCTGTGTCTGCTTGTCTCCCTTTGTTGGGTCGTCTTGCTGCGCCAGCTCACTGCACCGGGACTTGCCTTTACCAGAGAGCCCCAGGAATCGAACCCGGGGCCTCCCATATGGTAAATGGGAACCCAACCCGTTGAGCCACAGCCACTTCCAGGTCCTTTGCTTTTGATTAGAACTTTATCAAATCAGGTTGTTACTGTGGAAAGCAACTCTCGTGGACAGCTCTGGGCTAGATGAAAAAAAATGAAAGCAACAACAATTTCATGTATGTCCTTCTGGATCTTTTCTGGACCCACACACGTAAATATATATCTATATATATCTATAAATATCTGATTAATACATGGAAAGATTAGTTTTTTGCTTCATAAGTACAGTTTAAAGTAAGGGCTTTGTGGTGATAAGAGAGCAGAGGTAATTCATAAGGGCCCTTTAGGGGAACAGCTGGAGGCCTGAGCTTGGCTTTGGCTGGAGGCAGGAAGGGCTGCATTGCAGGGCCACGCCCACAAAGGGGCCACGCCCACGACGGAGCCACGCCCACCCGAGCAACGCCCACAGCAGGTGCTTCCTCAGTCTTTGAGGGCCTCTTCTCCCACCACACCGACAGCTCTGATGCCTGAATGTGGACAGAAGCCTTCCTCCTGGGCCTTCACAAGCCCTTTTCCCAAGGATCTTTGCCTTAATGTATTACTGTATTAATCTGCTCTCGTTGCGTAAAGCTCACTTGATGCTGCCGCTTTGGAGTCAATTGTGATGTCATAGATTAGGGCATCTTGTCAGGGATAAACCATCAAAGAAGCTGGACTCAGAGATACCAAGACGCCTTTGGGACTCGAATGCCTTTCACCAGAGAGAATAAGAATGCCTACCAGCCCTTCCTCCTGGGCTCGCAGCGGGTTCTCATTGCCAAGCCCTCGTTTAGACTCTGAGTGCTCTCGGCACGGCCCCTGCTGCTGCGGATGGTTCAAGGGAAGGGGAAGATTAATGTAAACCTGTCATAATCCAGCTGGAGAGCCAAGAATCACACAGTGGGGCTAAGAATTTTATTGAGGAATATTTGTACCATAACAAACATCTGTAGGACAATGGAAAGACACTGGATTTGGAGTTGGAGGCTGGCGGGCCTCACTGTTCAGCATTTACTTGGGGTAGAGAGCCCCTGGACAGTTGATTAGCTGGCTGAGTGAGCCTTGGCTTCTCAGCTATATATGCAGGATAATAACACCTGCCACGTGGGGCTTAGAGCCACTACCAGTGTGGAAGAGAAATACAAACAAGGAGCCTTAGGTTTAAAAGTAGCTGAAGATTACATGGTATTTCTAACCTGTTTCCCTACATCTGGCTCTGGACCAGGTGGGGGCTTCTCCATCCTGTGCTATTGGGCAATATTTAGTGCAATAGGGGACTGTTTTCTCTGCTGTGGGCATTTGGCTCTCCCTTTTAAAGTGGTTTCAAAGCCTCTTTGCTACTCCAAACCCTCTTTCAGGCCTGCAGTACCCTTGATCTAAGCCCAGGATCTAATATCAGCTATTTGCACCTTAGTGAGAATGATTTTACTAATTTGTTACATCTCCCTGGATATTTGCAATTTCAATATAATGAGTTTGCATTTTATATCAGGGACACTGTTCTAGGAGACCCTGCCTAATTCAAAACTAATGACTTATTTTCCCATAGGAAATTAGACTAATTTTCCCAAAGGAATTAATTTAAGAAGTAGGGGGAAGGGAATGTATTCTAGGAGTAAATCTATAACCGGTAAGATGTATCTTTGCCATAATGCTACTTTTTATTTTCTCAGCATTATCTCTAATACCTCACAGAATGCTCTCTCCTAAATTAACAGCCTGGTTTATCATGGTCTTGCTTGGCTTCTTCATAACGTTTTATCACATTTAACTTCCGTACCAGTTATTGATTTTTGGGTACATTTTTCAGCATGAGCACTGCCACCACTACTTAATGAATACTTGGATGACATTGTTATAGGATATAAAAAAGATTTTAAATTATAATAACAGCGAATGTTAAAATAACAGCATAATAGTCTTCCTAATCGCAAGAAGAAAGTCCTGTTCACATAAACAGCAGTGAGGAGTCAATGTAACACCAACAAAGGATGACAGGGTTATATTACAATGGCACTGCCAGTGGCTATGGTAAAAACAATTTCTAATTCACTAGGCCAGCATATTTAGAAATTAAATGATTCTTGATGAATTAAAACATTTTTGGGGGAGTGGATGTGGCTCAAGCAGTTGAATGCTACCTCCCACATGGGAGGTCCTGGGTTCAGTTCCTGGTGCCTCCTAAAGAAGACAAACAACAAGCAGACATCGAACAAAAACA
>JAQZBX010037477.1:0-23777 GCA_029593785.1 Cabassous unicinctus | reverse complement strand
TACTTTTCAATGTTTAAAAGTGAGTTAGTAGTAAAACAAGAGAATAAAAACAGTGACATAAATTATATTCAGATATAAAATATTCTAAGAAGAAAACTACAATTTTACTCCTCCCTGGAAATAAAAATTTGCCAGCGTTGTTGAGCTATGGAATGTTAAATATTCCTAGATGAATTTACAGTATTCAGGAACAGTGAATATGTGAATTTGGCTTATCTTCTAGAAAATAACTCGGTTCTATATTTTGAGATGCTGCTGTTCTACAAAATTGAATTAATTTGGGGGGGTTATTCACTGCTGGTCATGATGCTCAGAGGAAACAAAAACTGCTAAAAGCAGTTCTAGTCTCAGTTTTATCATCATCTGAACAGTTTTCTAAACACATAAAAGTCCTAAGGCCTTAAAAGTAAAATTAAGACAGGCTGAGTCTTGTTATTGAAGAGATGATGCAGGTTGCATATCTAGGGCTTCTGTGAGTCTTTTCTGTTTTAGAAAGTCAAAGCTTGTGGTGATTAAGTGGGCACATCCTATTTAGTCTTTTACAATTATGGACAATTGAATTAATAAACTCAGCACTATAGAGACCCATGCAAATTGGGAGAGAAAGACACATTTACTCAGTTGGCATTCACCAAACACTACATTATGTAACTCATTGGTAAATAATTAGTTTAGCCCCAAACACCTTTTTTTGTTGTCTGTGATTGATTCATTCTAATATCTATCTATCTATCTATCTATCTATCTATCTATCTATCTATCTATCATCTATCTTTATATATACATACAAACACACATTTACATGCATATATGCATGTTCATCCTAATTATTAACATTTAACATATTTCACAAATTAACAAAAGCTAAGGAGAAAATTACGTGATTCATCCACTAAAGTTATTTTCAATAGAGTGAGACACATAAGTTGTTCAACATGATTGTGAGCATGATCCATAGATTCATACCCTGAATGTAAATAAAAGAGAATATTTTGGCCTTCCTTTCCCTCATTGGGTCAATATTTACATCTTTCTGGCAAATTTATTTGAAACTGGAGAAATGACTGAATGACTTCATCCTAGATTTAAGTATGATGGGAGATAAAGTATTGAATCATATTTTGAAAGACACTTAGAGAAACAGAGAACTGGTCTTCACAAAGGGAAAAAATTCACTTGTACATGGCTTCATCCAGCACTGTGACGACCCAGTAGAAGAAGGAAGTAATGCCCACTCATCCATAAAATTTAAATGGTGTGTGTATTTGCACTATTTGCCTTACTATTTTAATGCATAGTTACCATCCAGAGATGTTTTTTAAACATGGATTCTGAAATGTTACCTGCTTCTCCTCACCTTCCATTCAAGAAGAGAATGAAATGTATCTAAGGTTTGATATCTTTATTTGAATGCCTCAGAATTATGGGTGATAGACATGAAGTACATTAAAAAAAAAAAAAACACAAAGCAAAACAAAAAAACCCATGAGGTGCAAAGTTGCATAAATGAAATCTGAGTCTATATGAATTGACAGTGGGAAAATCTTTTCGAGGAACACTGGGGAGAGGCACCTAAAAAGAGAAAAGTTTTTGCAGCGCCTATAACGGGTTTAGATAATGATCAATCCTAAGAGACATTTGATCTTCATGTTGTTGTTTTTTTTTGGTAAGCAAAGGAAGTGCAGGAAAGAATGAATGGAACACAGCTTTCAGAATCTGTATTGCTGGTAAACTTTGTATGGATCTCTACATTGTTTTATTCATAACTGGGTAATGCCAGCATAACATGAAGAACTGGCAGTGAGTTGAAATAACATTCAAAGTATAAGTAATCAAGGCAAACATGATTTTTGCTTCTCTTTTTTTTTCCACTTTAAGTGCATGCAGTACTCATTTGATGCATTCAGAAAGTAATGTCTCTCAACAAGCCAGGCTAGAAAACTCTTAGTTGAGAATAAAAATAAGGCAGTAACTGTCCCAGTCCACTCACCCTGATTCCAAGGAAAGTCTGATTCATAGCATAGTCTCTGCTGTCAGACAGAGGGCTCAGCCAGTTGGAGATGGCCAGAGCTGCCAAGTGGCCCATGGTCCACCAAGGTTGCAGACTTCCAAATCCAAATCCAAATGTTGACAGTTTGTTAGGGCCTTACTTACTGGATTAGGAAACTAAGTGTGAATTTTAAATGCTGTCTCTGTGATTTAAGACTGTGTGAATAATCAGGCTTTCTTTTAAAATTTGTCAGTTACATGTGAAAGTTTCATGGAAAATATGCCAATTGTAGCATTCCCCATCTTGAAAAATAGGAAAGCAAAAGAATATCTCTTCCTTTACAATATCAGTAGAAGATGGAGCTTAATGGAAAGCCAAACTGACCAATTGTTATTGTGATGTTAAGACTTGGTCTCTCCAGTAGTGTATCAGTTTACTCTGTTGTCCTGGCATAATTACTAGCGCCTCTTTTCAGCCTCAAAAGTGTCCAAGCTTAGACAATAAATTCTATGGTTGGGGAGTGGATGTGGCTCAAATGGTTGGGCGTCCGTCTCCCATATGGAGGGAACTGGGTTCGATCCCCAGGACCTCCTGGTAAAATAAAGAAAAATATAGAAGGTGCATGGGTGAGCCGCCAGGCCCTGCTGAGCCACACAGCAAGATGATGCCGTGACAGGAGAGAGACACAAGGGAGAGCCAAGATGAGATGTGCCGAAAAACCAGGAAGTAAGGTGTCTCAGGTGGCAGAACGCCTCTCTCGCACATCGGAGGGTCCCAGGATGGAATCCTGGTGAAGACAGGAGAAGGATGAGAAGAGCAGGCAGGAAACAGACACAGAGAACTGCCTAGAGAATGGACGCAAAACAGCAAAAACGGGAGGGGGTGGGTAAAAATGGGTAAAAGTAAATAAATCAATCTTTAAAAAAAAATTCTATGGTCATCCTATTTTTAAGTATATAGGTATCATTTATTTCTAGGTTGCCATATAATCTCAAGCTGGTACCATACAGAAAATGTTTGGCATTTAAGAAGATGTAGAAATTGGGTTTTTGAAACTCCTCCCCCCAAATGAAAATCAGCGCTTACCCCAAAGAAGCTCATCCAGAGTCTGCCACAGTCCTAGGAACTACTTAATAATTTAGAGAATCTACAAAAGTAGCGCCAGTGTTCTTACAATTCTATTTTATTCTTTAAGGTTATTTCAATATGAAAATTTAAAATTTTTTTACAAGACTAGGACAAGTGAATTCCGTTTCTCTATGTATTTTTCTTCCATATATGACTAGGGAATCTTCTTGGAACAACTGATTCCCAATGTGAAATAAGAGAGTCTTTTCAACCTAATGAAATATGGAAGTAGTTGAAGTACAAAAAGGGAAAAGATGATTAGAAGAGGTGATACTAAGAGTACTATGATAGAAGACCTGATCTTTAGATGGGAACAATTTTTTTTATCAAATGAAAAACTGCCTTTTTCATTCAATTCTCATGCAAAGCAGGAATTATGGTTTCCAGACCTCATTTAAAATTTTTAGTTTAAAAGTAAATATAGCAATTGTGAACCAGTTTTACTTTCAAATAAATGTGCATTTTCAGCTACTGTGAAAGGGTAGTTGTTTGTAACCTATAGTTATTATTATACTCAACTCCTTGATTATATAGACTAAAATGACATTAAATTTTTTTCCAAAAAAGATTTTTTTTTTTTTTTGATGCAACTGTAGTAGGCATCCAGAGTATTGGCAACCCTGATTGCTGTCCTTCCATTTCTGGAATACCTTACTGCCTTGTACCTGCCTCTAGAGAGATGCCTACACCTTGTGCCTGCATCGTAGTATAGCACACCCATATCAACATATGCAGGGGAAGGGAGGGCTGGAGAGTCTTGCATTGGCAATTAAATGCTTCTACTAGGATGTGAAGTCACTTTTGCTCACATGTCATTGGTCAAACAAGTTATATAGTCAAGGCAGGTTTCAAAGGGGATATGATATGTGGTCCATCCATGTCCCTGAAGGAGAGAAACTGGAAATATCCATGAGTGGCACTAATGTCCACTATAATAGATTTATGAAGAAACTAGGACAAGTGAATTCTGACTATGGTCAGAATCCAAACTCTCCCTTTTCTTTCTCAGTCCACTAGGAAATTTTGCTCTGATTTGCAGGTATCTAGATGCCTGCATTCAGCACGGTGGCTCTGTAAACCCAGTTTTTTCCATCAATAGAAAGGATATAATAATGCTTCTAAGATATTATTGTTGTGAGGATTAAATGCATAGCATTGTGGCAGTTTGAGATTATTTATGAATCCCAAAAAGAGAAAGATTATGTTTGTAAACTAATCTATTTCTCTGGGTGTAATTAAATTCACCCAGAATTTAAGGCTGGTGCCTTTGATTAGATCAACTGTTAGGATTAGGGCTTTTGATTTGACTATGTCAGTGGGCATGACTCAGGTTGAGTCCCCGCCCCTTTGCTGGGTCTGATATAAATGGACACTCACACAGACAGACACACGGGGGAGAGAGAGCTCAGTCATTTTTGATCCTGCCTTATGACAGAAAGGGGAAGTCTCAAACAGCTGAAGTTCCAGGGAGAGATGAACCATTTTGCCTGATAGCTTACAGCTCACCTTGGGAAGAGAGTGGGACAGCCCAGACTGATATAGAAGCCCTGAGAGCTGAAATCTGGAAGAAGCAGAGCAGCTAAGCCTGAGAGAGGAAGCCTAGAGGGGAAGGATGAAACCTCACAGAGATTGCCCACCAGCTTGCTTCAATACATGGCAACTGACTTTGATGAGAAAGTACCTCTTAGGGTACCTTGAGCTGAACTTTCCACGGCCTTGGGACTGTAAGCTTTTACCCCAATTAAGGACTCTTTAAAAAAGCCAACAGATTTCTGGCAGTTTGCATCAGAAGCCCTTTGGTAGACTAATAAAAGTATATATAAAAATATTTTGAAATCTTAGAAACACTATTCAATTATAAAATATTTAACAGCGGTAATAATTGGTCTTTTTATTCCCCAATTTTTCATGAAATACTACTTTCCTAATTGATTATTCATTCGGTGCTATTTTTTTAAATGTGAAAAAATCCTGTGATAACAGAACACACATTAAGAACTAACAAATGACTTCAAATCATATTTACAACCATAAAATTACTTCATTACTTATAATGCCTTCCATGAAAATATTGTTTTATTCTCATTCAAACAAGCTGAGACTTGTGACCTTTGTAAACTCATATTTTAAGCAAGTGTCTCTTCCATTAATTAAAAATGTTTGAAATTTGTCATTAGAGTTTATGTGTCCTGAGATTCCTCTTCTAGATGCACACGTTTCTTTAACTTCAATTTCTCAGGTTGAAGGAAAGTTAGATCACTATTTTTAGGAAGATAATCTATTGCTTCTCCAAATAAACTTAAGAACACACTCCCTAGCTCCATAAATGTCAGAAGTACAGAATACAAGTATTGTTTACCCAAACTGTTAAAATAGAAGAAATGTATTTTAATACTAGACTGTACTTCCAACATTTTTAAAAATTATGCCAGAGATATTAATGAGGCAAATGATTATGTCTTCTTTGAATTCCCAATAGGAAACTTTTGCTCAGTTTCAGGTTGGTCTTATTTTGCTATGAATCATTAAGAAAATTTCCACTGATCTGTGACATAATATTTTTTTCCCATGGGATTTTACAAGTGTAATTTATAATTTTGAGGTTAAAAGACTAGTTTCAAGAGAGCATTACAGTTATATATAAACATTTGGCTAATTAAAATAATTAGCAGATGGATTTATAGCATGCATTTTGTGCATACAAGAGAAATTATGGAGGGGAAATGGCCTTCCTGTGCATAATTTAGATATAGCCAGAGAATTATATAATGTGGATAATGGATTTAGAAAAGATTCTACTCTACCTCCAGAGGATTTCTGTTTCTATCATTTCCACTTAAATAAAGTTACTTCTGACACATAACTTTTTCTCATTGCCCCTTTCTTCTCTTGTCTAATTGATGTTACTATCTTACTAATGCTGCTTTCTTTAGTTGTCTTTCTCTTAACCTGACAATCCCCTCTTGACTACTGATATGTTTAATTGACTTTTCTCCCTCAAAATGTTGTCAAGGATAAATATCATAAGGCATTATTTGAAAATTCAAAGGATATTAGTCTAAATCATTTAAAATTATATAGTGTGGTATAGACCAGCATCACTTTAGTTATTTAATCCAGCTTTATTTTGACATAATTTATGGCATTCCATAATTATTCATGTGCAAGTATCTGAAAATCACAGTGGCAAAGAAGAGTTGTAGTAATTGTGATACTGATTTCCTCAGCACTGTCCAATAGACCCTTTATTCACATGTGACTATTGATTATTGGAAATTTGGCTAGTGCTACTAAAGAAGTCAATTTTTAACTAAATTTAATTAATTTGAATTTGAATAGCTCCGTGTGGCTTGTGGCTACCATATTGGACAGTGCAGCTCAATGATTAGATTAGATAGTGCTTTCCTATTAAGCATAATTAGCCATCCCCAACAAATAGTGTTGACTCAGTTAATTATCATTACACTATATTGATGCAGCCTGTATTCCTTTTTCACTCATCTTTCCATGAAGAGACCTGGAGAAGGATGCTAAAAGACTCATGAGTAGGTCAACTAGTGAAATACTAAATTTAGATAACGCCATCTCTTCCATGAAGCCATCCCTGACTCTTCCCAGGTTTCCCTCACTTTCCCCCTACTACAGTGGTCTCTTTTGTTTTCTGAATTCCCACAGCAGTTAATGCTTATCTCATAGAAAGATTCTACCTTTTTTTGTTGTTGTTATTTATGCACCAGGTTTATCTTCTCTTCTAGAAACTTTGGTGATAGGATTCAGAATGGAAGTCTGGTCGACCTGTGCATCCCTCATATTATGTAGTTACCCTGGCATAATGACTTCTATGATAATATTGCTCACCAGATGGATGTAGACATGTCTGCCTTTCTGTGGAGGCTAGCAATCTGAAGGTGACCATTAGTCGGAGGTCTCCTAGAGCCTCCACTGTGTCGCCAGAGCTTGGATAAGGTGTCTGACCTTGGTCTGGAGAGGTGACCTTTGATTTCTGTTCACAGGGGGCTCTGGAAACTGCACTCTCATTTGACATGGCCTTCCTCTGCTACCTGTTTGAATGTTTTCTCTGCTTTGTTCTATTTCCTTCTTTTGCCATTTTTGCCTCTAAAACTCACAGACCTGTGATGGGCCCTTGGCTTCTAAAGCAAACTACTTTTGGTGGGAGAGCTGCTTTCTTCAAACTTCTATTTTTACAGTGTTATAATAAACTAATAGTGACCAATAGGATTCCTTAAAGGAAACCCCATTGATTATCTCTTTATTTTCAAATCTTCAGTTAATTCCTTTCCAGAATGTCTCATCAGTGCCTAAAAAGCAATCTGTAGCATTTTATGACTTGATAAAAACTGTGGAATAACTAGAAAAACAACCACACAGTGAACTCAAATGTTGCAGACAAGAACGGGTGAACATACGTTATTTAATGGCCTTTCTCTTGTTGATGGCCTCAGTGCCCTGGGATTACAAATCCAGTGATATTTCCTTGCTGGTTTCTAGTGAACATCTGTGTGCTCAGAATTATCCGTGCTATGCCCCTTTGACCTGTTTCATTTGAACTGTTCTAGATGTGACTTTTTTAGGTGCTAAATCTAAGTTCAGGGTGTGAATCACAGCCGGGCGATGATAGATAATTGGACAGACTTCTCACCAGGGGCATGAGAGCATCAGTGATCTCATGTTCTCAAAGGGAAGATTTTTTTTTTTTAGGAAAGTAATATTACGAAAAAAATCTGTTTTTTAAAAATTTCCTGGGGAAAGTAAGTAGATTTTTCAAAGAAATTGTTTCAAAAAGGGGTCAAATGTTTTAGAAAAGTGTTTGAGTTTACACAGCCAAATAGTAAAGCTTAGTGTTTTCTCAACCTTAAACTAATGGATCTTTTAAAAGCACATGTTATGGGAATTGGCTATGTGAAAAATATATCTATCCTTCACCATGGGATACTTTGCTATAATGGAAGTCACAGCACTCAGTAGCTACAACTCTTTGATGCATAATGACTCAATAAAATTTTAGAAAATGAAACCAGACAACTGACATTTTCCAACACCATAGCACTATCTTTTAGAAATATTACTATTAGGTTTACAAGTGTAATATGCCATCTCATGTGATTGCTGAAAGTAGACAGGTGTTTTTTCTGTTTAATTACATTAAAGGATCTTTTTTTCAATGCATGTTATCCAATTGTTTGCTTTTTAACAACAGAGCTAAAGTAAGATGTATATTTGTTCCCCCAAGAGCATACTGTAAGCTGTGTTGTGAAGTGAATGGTAATTCGAGTGCACTGATCAGATTTTATTGCATTCTGCACAGAAAATACTCTCAGATTTGTTCAACAACCGTCCTGACTTTGGCTCTGCTCCTGGCATAGCAGTATTGAGATGAACAAAATAAATAGTACATTGTTGATTGGAAGATATCAAGTGCTTAACATATGTTTCAGTTTTACACAATACATATTTGTGTGCATTTTCAATTAAAATTATAGATATTGTTCATTCAAAAATTAAAGATGATATTTTAGCATTATTGTCTATAGATTTACAATATACAGTCTGATGTTGGTCAGAACTCTAACTCCCTAGCATACCACCTTATTCAACTTTATAATGCTGCCAAATTTAAAAAGTGTATTGCCTTAAATATAGAGGATTTCAAAATTCAAATGGAAATCTATTTCTATGAAATTTGCTGAGTTTTGCCTACACTAGCTAATTGCTTCCCAGTCCTTCCACCTCTTTTCTCCCTAGGTTGTTACTAGAAGAAATACTTACCATATAGTTTAAGAGCACATAATTTGGTAAATAATTGGCCTGAAAGTTTCATTGGTCTTAGCCTTACAATGAGTCAACGGTATGACACAAGTGTTGAAACAAATGCAATCTCACATAGAACTAACAGAAGTATCATCTCTGGATGTTCTCAGGATACTTTGGAAATACTCAAAGGACATTGACAAAATAATGAGTTTCCACAGAAGAGATGACCAAGAGGGTGATAGATTTATAAACCTCATTATATAGGGGATGGTTGGTACAACTGGGCATATAGAACCCAGGAAAATATGAATTTAGGTGATTATAGTTACTTTCTTCACACACACGTATATATATACAGGTCTTAAATATGGTAGAGAAAATTTACTCTTTGTGGCTGTAAAAGGCAGAACTGGGCCAGTGGTTGGAAGATAGATGCAGGCAGATTTTAGCTCCACATGGTTAGGGCTGTATACTCACCAGTAATAAATGGAAAGGGGCTCTTTAAAAAGAAGTGAACTGCTGTCCGTGAGGGTGTCCAGGAGAAACAGAAATTATCTGTCAGTGACTTCATAGAAGGTATTCATATGGTGGGAGACAGGTCACACTTGATTGCCTCTATTCTCCCAATTCTAAGATCCTATTAAGTTCCTTAATAGTTTTATATTTATTACTTTCTTCAGAGAAATTTATTTCAGTCATTTTACTAAGTGAAGAAAAAGAAAAATATCTAGATAGACATCATTATAATAGAGACTGAATATTTGGCAAATCATTTCAGAACAACTGGAAACATTTCTAAGTATGATATTCTGGGGAAAAGAAGGTAAAAGCCAACTGCATTTCTGTCTTTAAGAGGTTTTAGTTAAAATCATACCATTAAAATTTACTTTATATAAATGTATTTTTATCTCTGAATTTTTATTTATTTTTTACTAGAAACCTGGAGAATTCTAGATTTGAGTCTAAGATAAGAAATTATGAATGAGTGGAGCCAGATGTGGGCAGGGCTAGGCTCTGTCCTGGGTGGGGTCAGGTTAGGAGCTCAGAAACATACAGGAGTAAGACAGGCAAGAGGCAAGACCTCCAGAGAGGAGAAAATGGCCACCAAACCACAGAGCAGTCCTTTGCCTCGGTGAAGAAGGTTCCTTGTTGGGACCTACGAGTGGAGGCAGGAGGTACAAGAGCTGGGAGGCAGTCCCTCAGTGCTCAGAGCTGGGAGCAAGCCATGTCAGTGCTCAGGCCGAGCTGACTGCCAGGTATTTGACAAATTGCTTAATACCAGGAATTTATACGACTGTATTTTCATTCAAATATTTTGCAATTCCAAATTCTACAGAGAGAAGTTTTCCATAAGCAGCTGAGCACCATGTCTTCCCATGGTTTCCCAAGATACAGCCTTTCCTCTCAAATCCCTTGCAAGGCAACTGACAGTAGGCTTTGAACATGGGTACTGCTGATGGCTGTAGATGGAGACGACAGGATTCCAAGTGCGACTGCACTTTTTTTTTTTTTTTTAAAGATTTATTTATTTATTTATTTACCCCCCCACCCCTTGCTGCTTGTGTTCGCTGTGTCCATTCGCTGTGTGTTCTCTCCGTGTCTGCTTATCTCCCCCTTGCTGTGAGGTCCCGCTGCATCAGCCCACCGTGCCGCGCCGGCTGGCCTGCCCTCACAAGGAGGCCCCAGGAAGCGAACCTGGGGCCTCACACATGGTAAACGGGGGCTCTATCGATTGAGCCACACCCGCTTCCGCGACTGCACTTTTACTTGAACCTGGGGTAATTTTTCACCTTGTGTTTTGTCAGTATGTAGAAGCAGACAGAAAACAAGGATCATGGGATCAAGGTATAGGGAAGTTAAAGCCCCATTTGCCCCTCACTAATTGATTTTATTCATTGCTCCAATTGAGTTCAGAGCCTTTTCCTCACTCTTTCCCTTGAAATCACCCTTTACACTATTATCAGGGCTAATGTTTTGATGCCCAGATGCCACTCCTTTTTATCACTGTTTGGGATAAAGTTAGGCTTCTTAAGAAAGCAGTCAAGCAGCTCGACTTTGCCACCCATCTTATGCTTCACATACTCCAAATTTTACTCATTACACAAATACTGCAGCTAGGTTTACACTCCTGGGGGTTTTGTGGTTTTATTTGTTCATTCTTTTCCATATTCTTGGAATACATTTTCCCTCTTGTCTTCTTTCTCATATGTTTCTTTCACACCGTTCTGCTAGACGGCATATAACTTATCCTTCCCAACTGAACAAAAACTCTACCTTCTCTAGGAAGCTGTAGCGGATTTAAAAAGAAATGAGCCATTACCTTGTTTGTGCTCTCTTGTCTGTACTTCTCAAGATGAGTTTGGTCTTATTGTAGTGTATTTTAAACAGTGCTGGCTAAGAGGAGAGATTGTGATTTATTTGTCTCTGTAGTTCCAGGGCCTGGTACTTAATAAATAAGCAATTATACAATACAATTCTGCTACATGTTAGATGTATAGTAAGTGTCTTTTGGGTACTTATTAAACTATATCTATTGACTTTTATAATTTCTCAGGCCCCTTTTAGCTCTAAAATTCTGTGATTTTTCTGTGGTTTATGGAGATATAAATATTATTAAACAATTCAAGAAGAAATGGCTCCACTAAACAAAGTCTTACAAATGGCAGGTTGGATTGCCTTGTGGCAGAAAAGACCAAGTCCAGAAACTATATAGATACACAATTCTAGATCAGGGTGACATTTGCTGGCTTTCTGAAGCTTATCTGTAGCTTTTGGTTATCTGTAGTATTGCCCTTCTCCATAGGTCTCAGCTGTTTATTGTGGGGGACCCTTGCTAGGTATATAAGGAGAGTGAGTATGTGTGTATTTTCTGAGCTCTTCCTGGTTGCTGCCTCCTTACCACATACTGATGATGACCAAAACTGAGTATGTAAGTCTGGAAAACACACAAGCTTATTTGTCCCCTCTAGCAAAATGACTCCCCGTGAGTGACTATAGTATTCCAACTATATGACATGAGCTTGGCTAATGTTTGTAACATCGGCCTGACATCTTACTATGTTATAGATTTACAATTTTTTAAAAAGAAATCTTAACACTAGAATATTTAAGGACAGCTGCCTAGAAATGAATGTCACCACTAACGTAAATATCAGAAAAAGATGATCTTGTGGCAGTTGTGAGCGGCCGGGGATAAGCAAGTTTCATTCTGCTTGTCAGTGTATGTATAGCGAGTCTCAAACACACAGGCATTTACTTTTTCCTCCCTCCATGTTCCCTCAAAACAATGGCAAGTTCCTATCTGACATCAAGTGTTTCCTTTTGGGTTTTACCTAAGCTCGAACTTATTATTTCTGGCACATTTCTCATCAGTGCCTAGCAGTTTCAGCAGCAAAATTTGGCCAATAATGGCTTTGGCCAATGGGCGTGACTGGAATTAAGGCACATACAGAAGCATTCATCTGTTTGTATTGCAGCACCCGGCAGTGGGTCGGTCAGCATTTCCTTTTGGCGCTGTTTTGCTTAGAGATTTGCAGTTTAAACTTTTCAATTCTCCACTGGCTTAAAAATTCATCATTAGAGATTTTTTTTGCAGTTAAGATCTAGACTGGTGAAAACTCTCAGAAATTTTGTTTGATAAATAATTCTTCACTACTATTGGGGGGAAAAGGAAACAAGATTTACTAGGACTTCATATTTCTCTTTACTTTTGTGTGATTCAAATTATTATATTTATTAACATTTATTGTGTGACTTGGAGGGGTTGAAAAGTAATCTGAGAGAGAATGTAAATTTTCTCAAGAATTTACCAAAGCCACTAACACTCTATAGGATAAGGATTTTATAAAATGCTTCTTGTTTAAAATCTTGACTACACAGTCTTAAATTGACAACAGATCCACTCATTATTGCCCAAGGATCAGGACATTCAGGAGGCCTACTATTCTTACTGACCTAAACTGTATATAACTATTTTCCATTAAATACTACAGGAATTCGGTACAGGCAAGCGTGTGAAAGCAAATCCTGAGGTAGTCATCTCTACCAAAACTCACCATTGTGAGTGTAGGTCCATGAAGACGATACAAGATCCACAAATAAGCAGCCTAGGTTATAAATGTCTGCCATTTATAATCTTCAAGTTCCTGCGTCTCCTTGAAGATTCCAGAAATCTTTCTCTCTCTACCTCCTAGATCGTATGTTTCCTTAAGTCCTTTTATAAAAAGAACCCACTTGGCATCTCACTTTATGAAATGGAAAAGTTCCTAAAGTACTTAATTTAAATTGAAGAATGGTAGTTACCATTCATTGAGCATACTCATGTTCAAAACACTGCACCAGACACTTTCCTCTTATTCCTTGCCTTCATCCTCACAGGAGCCTACAAGATGATGACATTACCCACGTATGAGGCTCAGAAACTGCGTAAGTGATTCAAGGTCGTAGAGTCAGTACACGGAGGGACTAAAATGAAGAGCTCAGGAGGTTTGACTCCAAGTCTTGTGTTTCTTGTTCTGCAGCAAGCAAACTCCTCACATTCAAATACATTAAATGTATGAGAAAAATTGACCATGTTAAGAAATCACAGGCCAATTTCTTGTAAATAAAATAATTACCCATTTTTATGTATGAAAACAATTTATTTTTATATTTTAATTATTTAAAATGTTTTTCCCTTTTGTTATAAGAGATAACTTGTCTCTAATGCCCCTTAGGTATTGCCTAAAGGGTTCGTTACTTAGGGCCCGTAAGTGGGCTTCATAGAACCTATGACTCAAGAGTGGGAGGCACATTTTCTATGCATGTGCAGTATTCATTCTTTCATCATATTCTTTTGGGAAAAGTTTAAGAATTATTTCACTTAAGAGTTGGAAACTATTCTGCTTAAAAAGAAGGGAGATATTTCAAGAAGGTTTCCACTTCTTCAAAGAACTTATAGCAATGTTTTCCCATTCCTTTTCCAATTGAAACAAATGGAGATTTGAGAGAGAAAAAAAGAAATACTGGTAATGCCATTGACAGTTTTTTAAGATTTCCAAGGAAATACAGATCACCCAATTTAACCTGTAAGTCCTGGAAATTAGGCTTTATCATTTTTGATAAATAAGGCTAAACTCACATGCAACTGTTTGTTCATTAGAAAGTTAGTTCCATAAGAGCTAAAACCATAAAACACTTAGAAGATACAGAGGAAAACTTGCATAACTTTGTATTTGACAGTGATTTCTTAGATATGACATCAAAAGCACAAGCAAAAAAAGAAAAAAATATATAAAATTGACTTGTCAAAATTAAAAACTTTTATATATCAAAAGACAGTGTCAAGAAAGTGAAAAAATATCATAAAGAATGGGAGAAAACCACTGAAAAATATATATCCAATAAGGGTTTAATATCCAGAATATTAAGGAACTCCTACAGCTCAACAACAAAAAGGCAAACAACCCAACTAAAAACTGGGCAAAGGACTTGAGTTTCAACAAAGAAGTTATAAAAATGGCCAATGGCACATTAAAAGATGCTCAACACAGTTATCAGGGAAATGCATATCAAAACCACAATGAGATACCACTTCACTCCCACTAGGATGGCTATTACTAAAAGAAAAGAAAATAACAAGTGTTGGTGAGGGTGTGGAGAATTGATGGGAATGTAAAATGCTGCAGCAGCTGTAGAAAAAGTGTGGCTGTTCCTCAGAAAGTGGAACATAGAATTACCACATGATCCGGAATTGAGAACAGGGACCCGGGCAGATTCTTGCACACCAGTGTTCAGAACAGCATTAATCACAGTAGCCAGAAGGTGGAAGCAATTCAAGTGCCCATGGATGGATGATCTTATACAGAATGCGGTACATGACACACACTGGAATGTTATTCAGCTGTAGAAAGGAATGAAGTCCTAGTGCATGCAAAAACATGGATGAATCTTAAAGACATCATGATGAATGAAGTTAAGTCAGATACAAAAGGCCAATTATTTTATGATTTCATGTATACGAAATACCTAGAATAAGCCAGTTCATTGAGATAGACATCAGATTAGAAATCATGGGGTGCTGAGGGCAGGGGAAGAATGGGGAGTTATTGCTTAATGGCTACAGAGTTTCCTTTGGAGTGATGAGGAAGTTTTGGCAGTGGATGATGGTGATGGAGGCACGACATTGTGACTGTAATTAATTAATATTGCTGAGTTGTACACTTGAGAGTGGTTACATGGGAAATTGAATTGTTTATATCTTACCACAATAAAAAGTTAAAAAAACAAAACAAAACCAAAAAGTGCTGTATGCAACACCTAAGATGCCAAAGGAGCAAAGAGAGCCACTTGCTGCCTCCCTGAGCACAGGCTGGGGAGGGTGGAGGCCCTGGGCATCCCTGATGGCTTGGATCAGGATGGTTTTGGCTGACTGAATCTCAGTGGCCGCCATGCAGCAGTCTCCTGGATGTGTGGCAGGAGCGGCAGGAGAGCACAGTACTAGCTTTGTGGGAATCAATCTCCAAATTCTCAGTTTCCATATTTAATCATTCCTAAAGTGAATCTGCCTGAGAATTCAACTCATAAGGCAGTTCTCCTCTCTCACCTCATCCTTTCCACACTTTACCAAGAAGGAAAAAAGTCAGAACTTTCTTCCATTCCTAGTCTTACCGTGGTGCATTGTCCCCGAGCAGGGAAACTTCCAGAGGCAAACAAAGGACAGACAAGTTGCAGTTGGTAGTGAGAAAAGGAATGAGCAATTATTATGGATAAACCTTTTAAAATCAATAATTTTCAATTCTTTGCTTTCAACATAATTGAAAGAGAACTGGATACAATTAGATTATATGTCAAGAATTATTTTTGATAACAGATCACCGTGTGACTTTTAGCATATAACTGAGAAATAATTTAGGGAATTGAGGGATATTACTTGACTAAATTCTTTTCACTCCTATCTACTTATTTCTTAGGCAATTTTTCTCAGTGTTTCTGTTAAACAAGGAAAAAAAGTAATAAAGCTGAAGCTGAAGCCTATGACATTAGTGCATTAGATAATATTCATCACTGAATACATAAACCTATTTAACTGCCCCATCCATTTCATTAAATGAAGTACTTAAAATGCTTTTTATATTTAGTAATTATTTATAAAATGCTTAACATATTATATTGTTTTGATCATTTTTCTGCTGCTAATATTTGCAATAACTCAATCCAGAAAAAATTGTTTAAAATTTAGAGTCTCAGGGTCATAGGAAATTTTTTTAAAATTCTAATTTCAAATTATGTATATGTTTTATTTTTGAGCTATATGATAGGATGAACAAAAATAGACTTCCAAGCATAAAACATTGTATCTAAATACAATTCTATGAGGAGTGTAGAAAAGAAATATAAGTTAAAGAAGAAAATGGGACAATATAAAATTTTGGGTTATTGAAGAAGACATTGTCCTGTGCATTTTAAGTGGATAATGGTAGGTGAGTATCAAATTGCTTTGGTATTATTTTGAGTTGAACGCATATAAAAGAGTGGTGAAACAGTATTCTATTAAATGCTTATATTTATAAAATGTTGTTCCTTATATCTTCTACAATAAGTGATAGATTTGTAATAACCAGTTCTCCAGGGAAAAAATCTCTCATGTTTAGCATTTCCCAATTTCCATGGTGTAAATACTCCCTCCATGACTGATTTCAAACTAGTTGGAGTTTAGCAACTGATGGCACAATTCCTGAAAATTTGACAATTGATTCTCACAAACTGGTACAAGCTGGCTTTAGCACACTGCTTATAATATTGAATGTCAAAATGAACATGTGTGAAGATTACATTATTTTTCTAGTCCCTTTATTTGAAAGCCTTTGCCGAAATTCTATGATAAATTTATTTGAAATGTAGGTGAATCTCCAGTCCTATGTACACCCAAACTTCTACTTTATTATGCTTCTATTAGTGATCTTGTCTTTTCCTTATGTGGTGATTCCCAAAATTAGTTATACATAAGAATTTTTGGAACTTCAAAAGAAATTCAGAATCCAGGTCCCCCTCAAACCTAAGAAAACAGAATCCCTGTAACAAGACCCATTCGTCTTTACTTTAACAAGCACCGTAGATGCCGCCAGCCCAGTCCTGCTGCTCTATAGGGAGGTTCTGCGGTACAGGAACGAAATAAAGGAAAACAGGAGTTTTGATAGACTAGATTTCTCACCCTTTCAATGTAAAAACACAACTAGGACTCCTCAACAGGAATACTGTGTGCTTCTTTTACTAGAGAGCGGGGAGAAATATGTGAGACTGTTTCCTTCTGTACTGAACGAATAATTAATTCCTGAACTCGGTTTTGAAATAACACTTGATTGTGGAAAGGGAGGCATGACAGGCTCTTTTCTGGGCTAACTGTTAGACAGGAGTGGTGGTGCTTGAGAGCTTGACCTGGAGCCCAGGAATGTCCTTGGGAAGCATCCCAGCTCCTGAAAATTGTCTTTCTGTACCTTACCCTAGAGAACTTGCATCTCGTCAACACTTGTGTTTTCTCCCCACAACACACAACCAACTACTTTGGGTTGCAGTAAAAATCAAGAAAAATCATGAATTTGAAAGTGCTGTAAAAATTAGTGGCTGTATTTTATATATAATGAGAAGAAAGCATTTGTTCAAATCCAAACTGATAAACATGAACTGTAGCCAATGTCCTCCCTCAGGTGTGTGACCTCTGGAGCCCACAGTGTGGCCCTTCGACGTTTGGCAAGAGGGGCTGCTTGGTGGGAAAGGCAGCTCTAAAGAGGACTAACCCTGGGGTTTTGGGGGTTCCTTGTCTGTGGCTACACAGAAGCCCAGCACAGTCATTAGAGTCAGGGGTCTGCAGTACTTTGATCTAGAGCTGTCCTGGGCTTTGCGGAGTCTAAGAACCCCTTAAATGTGTTCACTCATGATTTGGTACTTCAGTGGTTGTATGTCCTCAGTATCTTCTGTGCCTATAGATAACAATGACTCAACTGCATTTACTATTATTAGAAGAGAAATGCCTCAGACTTTGAGGAAGAACGCTGCCCTCTCCCGCTCCTGCTGTCCCGGAGGAGGCTTTTCAGTAGGAAATCCCGTCGATTAGGTCAAATAAAGGACAAGGATGGTCTAAATCCTTCCTGAGAGTGTGAGAAACTGCTCCTCCACTACAGCTCACAACGCGATATTGCCTCACAACTGGGACTGGACAGTTGGATGAGACTTTCCACTTGGATTTCCTTTGTCACTCTCAGGAGGCCCTTGGAATACAGAGCTCTTACGCGTAATGATCATCGGAGGTTATATTCTTATTCAGGGCCTATTAAAGAATTTGTGTGAGCAATTACTATTAGACATTTCCTGCTGAAACATTCCCAGGTGCTAGAGACTTGACGTGTTTGCTATGAGAAGACACATTAATCATTTTAATAAGAACAGTGTTTTAATAGCTAAATTCCACATGGAAGGTTACAAACATACAGAAAATTACAGAGAATAATATAACTAGCATCCATTATGGTACAGATAAAATGTTACAGATTCAATAAAACATTCTTGATTTATGTAAAGGTCCTGGATAGCTATTCCTGATACCATTCACCTCTCATTTTTCCTCAGAGGGAATCACTCCTCTGAAGTTGGTTGTTTCTTTCCCAAGCATAATTTCATAATTTCACTATTTGCTTATATTTCTATGAATGATATGTGATAAATGTTTAAAATTATATATACAGTATAATATTTTATGTATCACTGAATTTTTCATAACACTATTTAAAACATTTATACATATATACAGTTGGATGTAGTTCAGGTTTATTCAGTTTTCACTGTAAATATGTATATACCTCAACTTAATTGTTTTAGCTTTTTTCCCTAGTTTTTCACTGTTTTAGTTTCCTAGGCTGCTTAAGCAAATGTCGTGAAATGATTTGGCTTAAACAATGGAAATTTATTGCTCATGGTTTTGAGGCTGGGAAAATGTCCAAATTTTCTATAAAATTTTCTTTCCAAAGACAGGCTCCTGGCAATCCTCGGTTCCTGTGTCACATGGCAAGGCGCATGGCAGCGTCTGCTGGTCTCCTCCTCCTTTTTGGAGTTTCAGTGATTTCAGCTTCTTGCTTCCATGGCTTTCTCTCTCTTTGTCTGAATTTCGTTTACTTATAAAACTCTCCGCTAATAAGACTGAGACCCATGCTGGCTGAGTGGGTCTCACCTTACCTGAAGAAGCATCAGCAGAGTTTCTGCTTACAATGGATCCTCACCCACAGGAATGGGTTAACTTTGAGAAAATATTTTTCTGGGGTACAGATGGCTTCCAACCACCATGTTCACCATTACAAGAAATTGTAAAATGAGCATTTTTATCATGACTCCTTGGGCATATGGGTGGAAATTCTTCTAGGTTTTATACCTGGAAACGAAATTGCTTGGTTAAAGCTAATTTTTTTTTCATGTCAACTTTACTATGTCACAGAGATCACCCAATACGTAGTTTACACTCTCTTACACACAAGTCTGCAAGCTATGGGAAGATAATGGCTTATATCTATCATAGCAATGCCATTCAGGATGATTCCCAAGTCCTGAAAAAGCCCCCGCATTATACCTGTCTTTCCCTCCCCCTGCCCCCAGAGCTTCCAGTGGCCACTGGCTTCACATCAATGCTGTGATTTCTTCCATTGCTAGAATCACAACAAGTTTATAGTAGAATACCAGTAACTCCACTGTAGTCCATAGTCCTTTCCCCAATCCTGAGGATTCAGGGATGGTGATGTCCACTCCACCTCTCATTAAGAGGGGGCTTTGTTCCCATACAGCAGATGGATGGGACTCTCTTGCTTGCAGTTGTAGGCTCTCTCGGTTCCTTGGTGTGGTGGTTGTCCATCCTCACCTCTTTGTTAGTTGTCCTGGGTGAGTCCAATGAACTGGAGAGTAGGTGTAGCAACTCCGCTGAGGCCCAGGGCCCAGCTGGCACCCTATTGCTAGAATTTATTTTACTGGTCAACATTCAATGAGCCCTTTTGATATGAGCCTTGTGCCTTTCTTCAATTTAGAGAAGTTTCTTTTTATTATTTTATTGTCTTGGTTCTCTCTTTCTGAAATTTCTATTAGACAGATGTTGGGTTTCTTATAATAATAATTGCCCATGTGTCTCAGTTTTTCCAGTTCTTTGTCTTTTTGTTCAATGTTTTGGAAGACTTTTTTTTTTTACTTCATCTTCCAGATTATTAATCTATTCTTCAGCTATGCCCGTTCTAGAATTTGGTTCCTCTATTGGATGTTTATTTGCAGCAACCATATATTTAATGTTCAAGAACTCTTTTTCCTTCTCTGATTTCTCTTTTTATATTAGCAGACTTTTCTTCTTTTATATATACTCTCCCGTGTCCCTGAGGACATTGTTTAGAATATTTTAAATTTCTCTTCTGTTCTCTCTATTATTTCTTTTTCTCAGGACCAGGTATTCTATTTTTTATCTTGATTTTTCCCTTTCCTAATTGTTTTTCCCCTCAAATATCTGTTGCTTAGTATTGCCTATATTTTTGCATGGAGAACTAGACTGATTAGGATGGTGTCTTAGTTTCTTGGGTTGTAACAAAGTACCACAGACCAGGTGGCTTAAAACAACAGAAATTTATTGTCTCACAATGCAGGGGGCTGGAAGTTCAAAGTCGAGGTGTTGCCCGGGCCATGGTCCCTGAAACCTGCATGCCTCTCTTCAGTTCCAGCGTTTCTAGCAGTCCCGGCTGCAGTGCTTCAGTCTCTGCATCTGTCAGCACTTGGCCGTCCTTGTTTCTGTCCGTGTGCCTCTTTCCTCCTCTTTGAGGACCCCAGTCACACTGACACTAAGGACACTCTCCACCACACGTGAGTCATTTTAATGGAACTGATCCCATCTGCAGTGACCCTGTTTCCAGATAAGGCCACATTGGGAGGTACTGAGTCGTAGGATTTGAACTTATCTTTTTCGGGAGGGCACAACTGAACCACGATAGGTAGTGAAGATTCTACTGGGCTGCCCAGAGGCACAGCTAGTGCACAGCAGTGCTGGGATTCGGGCTCAGGCAGCTGCTGGGGTCTGGGCTTAGCCAGCAGCCACTGCAGCGCTCAGCATCAGGCACAGAAGGGGAAAGGAAACGGCTAGGACCCGGGGAAGTACATGAAACAGTTTATGGCATGGGTCTTTTCTCTGAAATTGAGTTAGGTAATGTTCAGTCTACCTATTTTACACTTGCCCTTCCCTTAAAGTTACCCAATTATATATTCAAAAAAGCTGCAATCCTTAGATCTTATTATTTATGTTATGACCTCAATCTCTCTTACACATGTCTTTTAGACTCCAACATTCTTAAAAGAGGCCCTCCCTAAGAAGGTTACCTACTTTTTTTTAATAATTAATTTTTTTATTTTTAAAGATGCTTTAGATTACATAAATGTTACATAAAAAATATAAGGGATTCCCGTATGCCTCATTTGCTCCCCCTCCCACACTTTCCCAAATTAACAACATCCTTCATTAGTGTGGTACATCTGTTACAATTGATGAACCCATATTGAAGCTTTGCCACTAAACATGGACTACAGTTTACATTATAGTTTACAGTCTGTCCCAAACACAGTTTTGTAAGTTATGACAAAATATACAATGGCCTGTATCCATCACTGCAATGTCATACAGGACAACTCCAATGTCCCAAAAATGTTCCCATATTACACCCATTTTTCCCTCTCCCATCCCTCAGTACCTCTGGTGGCCACTGCTTTTACATCAATGACAAGAGTTTTCCCATTGCTAGAATAATAATAAATCTATAGTAGAATAATAATGTCTGCTTTAGTCCATTGCTCATTCCCCAGTCTTGAGGATTTTGGGATGGTGATACCCACTCTGTTTCTAATTGAGAGGGGTTTACCTACTTTTTAAAAAAGCAATTTTCAGATAGTAACATGTGAAAACAGTGCTGTCCTGGAAGAGTGGGAAAGGCAATTCAGACAAAGCTGTTACGAATATCTTTTTAATTCTTTACTTTGAAGTATCACTGAACTTGCTGGTAGTTTCTTCTATATGTGTTTTGGCTCTGCTTTCTCCATTCTTCTTCTCCCTCAATCCTATCAATTTGCTGTTACTCCTTGAGGAATTTCTCAAAACTTCCAATTTATTGCTTTCATCCTCTCTTGTTCCTTAATGAAGCTGTGTCTTTACCCTGAATTAAAAGTCTATTTGTCATTTCAAGAATTATGTTTCAGGAAGTGAAATGGAAAATTATGTTCAGTCCTTAACCTTGAACTAAATGTTGTCCTTTGTATTTTACAAGAAGAAAAGAGTGAGTGACCTTGCTGAGGGAGGTTTAATGAAGTGGTGGAAGGCAGAACGCAGATTTTAGTGCATTGAAAAGTGAGTAGCGGATGAGGAAACCATGGCATCGAGTACAGACAATTGCCTGTACTACAGTGACATTCCTAAATTAGATTTTCATTTAAGATATTTGACATATGATATGTGTGTCTATGTAATAGCTGTATCATAATATTTCAGAGAAACTGGTAGTGCAGAATGAAACATGTGTTTTATAGCTGTGGAAATGTAGGTCTCGTGAGAGAGGGTGGGACTTGAGACTGGAGACTCTGGTTCCAGCAGCTGTTCAAACACAGATTTGTTAAGTTACTTTGAGCAAATTACTTAACCTTGTCTTTAGAATATTATTTCCTGTTCCCTTCCCACCTCAGAGCTGCACTGTGAGGATTTATAAGAAAAGCACTTGAGAGTTTTCAGATCTCATATGAATGATTTTTCAAGACTATATTCTCTAGACCACAATTTTGAGACATTCATGGCCTACATATATCACATTTATCTGCATGTTGAAAAGATTCCTGAGCTGCAGCTCAAATTACTGAATTAGAGTTTCTGTGGAAGGGCCTGGTAATCAGCATTTATGTCCCCAGGTTAGTGGACTCCATGCCCAGCTTGGAAGGCCATGCTCTTGACCAGGGAACCTCCACGCCTGCCAATAGAAGGGCTGATTAATGTTCTCGCCAGATGACGTTTGCTGTATGTCTAAAGGCAACCACAGAAATGGATTTGTAAAACAACACAATTAGATTACTTTTAAATACAGCAACCAAGTTTTTGGGGAGAGGGATTGACTTGGGCTATAGCATATATTTGTGGATGATGTCAAAATGTGGGAGATTGCCCTAGATTTTTTTCCATCTTCATTGTAGAATGTGTTGATTCCACGTTGAATAGTTTTCTAAGCAAAATTTGATTGTTCCAAGAGTTATGAATCTTCTTCTTACCTTGATCTCCTTTGCCCTTCATAGGGGGAACTGGGTAAGAAGGAACTAAAGCCCCCAGTTCCTTCCATCTACCATCACAGCCAAATGATAGAAAAGAAGGAAACTACTCAGGCCAAACAAAACTTGCATAAGAGGCTGAGCCTTAGAAACCTCTTCAGGAACTTCCAATGGTTCTAAAGAGATTTTTTGGCTTACTAAGCCTGGAGACTAGAGCTATGTAGATACACAGAGGAAATCCTGTTAACTGTCACCAGGTTAATCATTTAATCCAGGGCTCTTTAGTCTGAGAGAGATGCTTTGCCTTCCTCCTCTGCCCATGCCCATGGTGCCTAAAGTCAACTCTAGGGCCAGATGAGCAGAAGCTCCTGGGAAGGATGCTCCAGTCTCCCCCTGTTCCTCTTTCTTTCCCCTGTTCCCTAATTACAGTGTGAGAACACTCTAACTACTTGGCCCACCCTGAAGGTCTTTTAGTCTTAATTTTAAAAGAAAAGCCATAAACTGAGTATACATATGCCTGGGTGAATATTTTCTCTGTCGTACACTTTACCATTGTAACTGTATCACAATTGATTCCACTATATCAAAGGACTGAAAAGCT
>JAQZBX010037476.1:0-23798 GCA_029593785.1 Cabassous unicinctus | reverse complement strand
AGAATTAGGCCTTTTTTCTCTGCTATGGCAGACCACATACAATGAACTGGGAGCATCCTAAGTTCTCGCTACACATTTTTACACAGTCTTTTAGGTTATAGAGTTTCCTACTAGCCGCAATTATATACATTATTTAAATAAAGAAACTTGTAAACCTTTTACTGATGTGTAATAAGCGTGTAGAAAAGTGCACAAATTACGAGAGAGCAGCCCGATAAGTTTCCACGAAGTAGACTCATCCAGGCAGCCCACAGGTCAAGAAATAGAATATTGTCAGCATCCCACAAATCCCCTTTTCCCCTCCCACCACCAGCTCAGCCACTGATCCCCCCAGGCGACCCCTGCCCTGCCCACCAGCGTAGGTTAGTCTCGCCTGCTTGTGACGTTGTGTGGATGCTCTCCTGGCTCAGCGTCCGTTTCGCTCTGCGGCAGTTGGCACGTTCCTGCCGCTGCTGCTGGCAGTCCACTATGTGAGTATATGTTCTGCTCGTCCAGCCTGCCCTCGCCGGGCAGTGGAATTTGCAGTGCGGGTGCTGTGACCAGTGCACCTGTGAACTCTCTCATGTGTACACCGCGGGGTAGATCAACTACACTGTGAACCTAGCTTTGCTCTCTTAAGGCTCATCTCCAAGTTCTGGGAGTGAGTCATTGCTTTCCCTGAACAGGCTGCAGGACCCGAGTGCCCGGTCAGTGTTCTTTCTGCCATATCATGATACCAGCTTTGTATCTGGCCAGTCTTCTCCTGCCAGATTTTAAATCCACGAGCGTCTCCCCTGGACTATAGCAAGCGATCCCGAATTATTAACTGAATGAATGTTTTGATGAGGGACTGGAACCCAAAATATTGTGTTACAACAGAAAACGAAAATTAAAGCTGCCTGTTGTATTACCATCTCTATGTCCCATGATACTACAATAATTTTGTGCAAAGAAGGACAAACAAGGAGAAAGAAGGTGTGTTGGTCATATCTGTGTGTTTGTGTTACGTGTAAAATTAAGAGATTTATTATAGGAATTGGCTTATGCGACCGTGGGGCTTGGCAAGTCCAGATTCCGTAGGGCAGGCCACAAGCTGGAAGCTGGATGGAGGTGGGTTTGAATTCCCCAGGGGAAGCCCCAAGTTGATGAGGGTGACATTGCCGTCCCCAAAGAAGCTGGCTGGCTGAAGTCGAGATAGAAAGTCTTCTTTCTGACTGCTGAAATCCTCAGTTCTTGCTGTAGGGCCTCTAACTGATTAAATGAGGAGGCTCCTCTCATTGCTGAAGGCAATCTCCTGTGTTGATTGTAGATGCAGTCAGCCATAGAAGCAATCAACTGACTGATGATCTAACTCCACAAAATACCCTCACAGGAACAGTCAGGCCATTGCTTGCTTGACCAAGCAAGTAGACACAAAACCTAGCCAAGTTAACACATGAGCTTGACAAGCACAGAAGGTAACGTTTGAAAGACCATGAAGCGGGAGAGTCGTAGGGCTAATCAATGGGGACCCTCTCTGGGCCTCCTAGGGTTGTTAGTCACGAGACATAATGAGATGCATCAGGATAGAGATGTCAAGCCAGATGAACTGTGTTCCTAATCTATCTGTTTCAGTGCCCTACCTGAACACCAGAACCTGGCAGTGCCTTTGTGGGGAGAGCCCAGGTCTCAGGAAACTGCAGAGGCATAGTGCCCATGAGATGGTGGGTCCCCAGGCCTGAGGTTCCGAGTGGACAGCAAAGGGGGGATCTTGATGCCGTGGTTGCCCTGGGCCTCTGGCAGCACTGCCTGTCTCGGGGTGCCAGGGCTGCTGTGACCGTTCCACCCACTCTATGGCTCAAAGAGCAGGAGGAGATTGTCGGGGGGCTGGGGTTCCAGCATCGGGATCGGCAGGGCTCACTTCTCCTGGAGCTTGTATGGCCCGGCAGTCCTCCATCACGTGGCGTGCTCCTTGTCTGCGCCCCTGGTTTCCGCTGACTTCCGGCATCTGCAGAGTGCGTCCAAGTCCCTTCTGATATAAGGCCTCAGCCTGTGGTTCAAGGCCACCCTGATTCCGTGTGGCCTCACCTAAATAGGCTCTCGAAGATCCTAGTCACAGATGAACCTAAACCAATAAGCATCTTCAAAGGGCCTGTTTACAAACGGGCTCACCCCCGCTGGCGGTTTCTCTCACGCCATTCTGGTCTCGGTGGTTATTTCTGGCACGCTCTCTGCAATCTTCGCAGCCTTCATAGCCACCAGGTTACTTGAGATGCCCTCGCCCCTCACGTGGGGTGGGGGCACCTAACAGGAGAAGAGCTACAAGCCTGACAAGTCCACACTTAGGGTGCAGCCGGGGAAGTGAGATGGCTGCCGGGTGGGCACCAGGAGGCCTGGCAGCGCCCCCCGGGGAAGAGTTCCTGGGACAGGTGGCACTTAGCTTTGTGGAAAAGTTGCACCGGAGTTCACCGTGTGGACGGGGAATGATTTCCAGAGTTCCTTCCAGGTGCAAATGTGGAGCCTGTAATTGGGGTGCACACTCTATCGAGAACAAATAGAACTGTATTTGTTGTTTAAATTACAGCACAATAGTCACCAGAATCATTTACATGTGCTCTGAAGCATGAAACGAAAGTATTGGTCATAGGATGCTACTACAAAGGATGGGCCGAAATACAAGTACTTACAAGGGAATGGGGCATCGTGTTCACTTCCTGCCAACTTTACAACTATGTGATTCTTGACAATTTTTTTTTTTTTTTTTTAAATTTAGAAGGCTTTGGATTTTTGCACATAGAATGAGAATTTCTTAACACTTTTGTATCATGCTCTTTTAAATCCACATAAACTCTTCCTGCCCTCGATGTTTACCAAAGCATGAGTGTGTTGGGAAGGAGGAGAGGAGGATGAGGTGTGGGTGCAGTTGTGCATTTAAAGCCAAAGAATGTCAGAACCAAGGACCCGTGAGAGGCCATCAGCCCCACCTCTTCCCTCGTAGATTTAGGGGTGAAGTGGTGGGGAGGAGAGAGGGGCAAGAACCCGCCAGGCAATTAGACCTGTTTGTGCTATGTGGCTCCGCATCAGGTGGTACAGTCAGAAAATGGATCGACAGATTAAATCAGTAGATTGCGGTATAGACGGAACCATAGCGCCAAGGAGGCAGAATGTTAGCTTTGGTGCATCTGGGGGCTAGAGTACACTGGAGCTCTCTGTATGGTGCTTGTCTTACTTTTGTAAGTGTCTTGTAAGTTTGAAAGTATTTTGAAATAAAAACATAATAAATGGTTTAAGAAGTCACAAAGCAAGGCTGCACAAAGATGCCCAACCTTGGCATGAAGCGGTCGTGAATTTGCCCTTCTCTGTACCACCTGATGACCGCATGACCTTGCACAAGTTGCTCAATGACTTCCATCATCTATAACAAGACCCACCTACAGGATTGTTGTGAAAACAAAATTTTAATTTAAGGTGCCTGTACTTATTTCATGTAATATGGTATTTTTGCCATTTTAAGTACTAATATCACGGGCCAAACTTAGGTTAAAAATGGCTTTCACAACTGAAAATGAGCAAGTCCATGGTCAGATATTAGAGTTTAGACTTGCTAGATAACCACAAGTTTAACTGTTAATGAAAAACTGTTAAATCTGTTCACAAGCGGTAATGGATTTGAGAATGTGTCACTGGCTTTCATACTCACTTTCTCACTAAGGATGAGGGCCCAGTTATTTTTTCCATTTTCTTCTTCTAAGATGTTAGATAACTAATATAGGAAAGATAGGGTTAGAAAAGAAAATACAATAGTCCATTTTTTGGTGGTATGGATTTTAAGGAAATTATTCTTTTTCTGATCTTAAAAAGTGACTAAAACCATTATTTTTCTTATTTTAAAAACTATTTAGAAGTGACTTTTATGATTTTAAAAGCCTGCTTTCTGTATAAAGCATTCTTTTTCTTTTCTCCCCCCGTGTCTTCCTTTCCTTTCTTTCCTTCCTTCTTTCCTTCCTTTTTTTTAAAAATCAGAATAAGTTAAAAAGAAGGCATAAACTTTGCCAGACTCTTGGCACTTATTTCCATAGTGCCTTCTAGAAAGCCTGTGTTGAGCTCTGCACAGCACCAGGCAAGGAGAGAGCATGCCCTTCTCTGCAGCCTTAGGGGCATTTTTCAGTGTGAAGCTACAAATGGCATTTTGATTTGCCTTTTGATTACTAGCGACCTTGATAGCCGCTGCCATTTCTTCTTCTGTGCTAAGGTCTTCTCCTGCCCTGCGGGGAGCTGGCTGCCTGGTTCTGTTTCATGGTATGTGGAATATGTGATGTGTGAGCCAAAACAGCCTCCCGGCCCATCCCACCAACAACATGTGGGTGGAGAGCTCCCCGGACTTTGTTCTGGCGTGTTCTCCTTCATCAGCCCTCGTTGCTACTGACGTCGTTTTCTTTTTGGGTATCATCACGGGGCTCTAACGGGAGGCTCGGAGTAATGGCATCAGACATGTCTAGTCAGCTCCTGGCAAACCCCACCACAAAGAGTTTCGACTTTCTTTTTTCTTTTAAGCCACTCACAATAAGATCAAACCGCAGGCACATAAAAGTTGGCATGGCTTGGTTCCAGAAATAACGTACTTTAAACTTATATATTTTTTAAATTCACTGGTAAATGTTTATCTCTTGCTGTTTTTTTTGTTTTGTTTTGTTTTGTTTTGTTTTTGTACAAGATTTGGGGATATTTTCTTAGGAAATAAAAAGGGAGAAAAATTAGATGGTTGGTGGCATTTAGCACAGGGTTAAAGAAATGCAGTGGGCAAATATTTACGAGCATCTCTAGGAAATGCCAGCATGGCTTATTTGTGCTCATTTTATTAACTTCACTTCTGTTTGTCTCCAGTTTTTAATGGGCAGTAGCTCTCCAGCTCCTTGGTTTAGTTTTAAAGTCTCTTCTGCGGCATTTGGCTGTGCATAAACACGTGTTTTCTCTCTCCACATGAGTACCTTAAATATCTTTGTTTACACATCAAGAAGTCAGATTTTCTTGGTCATTCTTTTTTCACCTCATTGCTATGAACACAGCAGAGAGGTGACTCAAGTTTCAGTAACTTGGTGGAAATGCCCAAATGAATAATTTGTAAGTTTTCTTATCTTTTTTTTTTTTTTGTAAGTTTTCTTAATATCCAAGTGGATATCTGTAGACTATTGGCTAGTCAGAGGAAATTGCAGTAGAAGGGATGTTCAGGATTTGTTGTCTGCACTGTGATTCCATCCTCTTCACTCTAGGGAGAAGAGCACGCCACTTCATTTAGCATATGTAATTTCTGTTCCTTTTGTACCTAATTGAGCCATGCGTGTTAGTTATCTATTGCTGTGTAACAAATTACCCCACAATTTCATGGCTTAGAGCAGCAAGCATTTATTATCCCATATTTTCTGTGGGTCAGCAACCCAGGTGCAGCTTAGCTGTGTCCTCTGGCTCAGGGTTTCCCACGAGGCTGCAGTCAGGGCGCCGACGGGGACCCAGTCGTCTGCAGGGTCGACCGTGGGAGGACCTGCCTCTGAGCTCACTCGCGTGGCTGGTGGCTGCCCTCTCGAGCTTGCCATACGAGCCTCTCCATAGGGCAGGTCACAGCATGGCAGCCGGCTTCCCCCAGAGAGAGCCAGCGAGAGGGTGAGAGAAAGCAGGCAGGACGGAAGTCACCGTCTCTTTGGAACGCAGTCTTGGAAGTGCCAGCCCATCGCTCTTGCCGTTTTTAGAAGTGAGTTGCTGGGTCCAGCGTCCCTCAAGGTGAGTGTGACCACGAGGCCGCGACTGGGACCACCCAGCAGACTTTACACCCCAGGTAAAGGCTTTTCCTCCTGGGGTTTCATCGTAAGTGCTTCTGGGCAGCAGATGCTGCTTCCTCAAGCCCCGTGCTCTTCAGTGGCCGGGAGGGTTAAATTGCTGGTTTTGAGCCCCTCCCCTTTCCCCACACTTTTCCCTTTCACAGACTTTTTGGGAATTAGCTCACTGGCCCTCTTTTGCAGTGGCTGCTAATCACTTTTCCACCTGAGTTCCTCTCTGAGCTTTGCAGCCAGACTTCTCCCCAACCCGCAGGTCTCTGAGGCAAACACGGAACTCTCAGAAGCCTTTGGCAGGCCGTTATCCCAGACGGCAGGGCACCCAACTGGACAAAACCAACATAAGGAGCAGAGGGAAATGTTCAGAATTGCCGGAAACCTGCCCAGTGCGGGATCCGCTGTCCAAGGAGAAAGGCATGTTGGTCGTCGAGCTTGTCGTACATGCCCAGAGCCTCCACTGAGGGTATCCACTGACTCCCTCACCAGTTCTCCAGCCAAACCTAGGGCAGGGCTGCCATTACCCCCCGTCGCTCCAGTTAGTAGGTGAGGAAGCCAAGAGTGTGTGAGAATAAGTCACTTTCAAGGTACAAAGGAGGTGCCAGTCCGTCGGATCCAGTGCCCAAGTCCTTCCCAAACCGTGGAACTTCTCAGGGTGGCCCCCGGGGTCCTGGGCTCAGGTATGGAGTGCAGGGAGCCAGGGTCTCGTCTTAGCAATTGGTCTGGTGGGTCGGGCCACGGCAATGCTCCCAGACTCCCGGCAAGGCTGGGGAAGGGGTGGTGCCCGTCTCGCTCACTCTCAGGACCTGCTCCGCTCTCCCATTTGGCCTCGGGCTGCTTTTCCCTCTCATCCAGGGCATGCTTCGGCCTCTCAGGCCTGTGGCCCCAGCTTGCAGCACCTCCGAGGCGCCCCCTTTCCCCCTCACCTCCCTGACCGTGGCACTGCCCTCTGTGACTGGACACTGAGGGTCGGCTAAGAAGGCTGCTTGGCCTCTCGGGACCTGTGGGCAGAACTGATGCCACAGGATTTAACAGCTGCACAGCGGGGCCTGGGGGCTTCAGGGCAGGCATGGTCTCTATCTGCGGGGTCACCGACAGGCCGCAGGGACGCGGGGCAAGGGGCTCAGGCGGCTGACGGCGCTGGGGAACCTGAGAGTGCTGGCTGCGTCCGCGCCCCCTCCCCTGCTGCCTCCCGCAGGAGCTTCCTAGCTCCCGAGTCTCCTTGGAAGGAGCTCGTTTGCAGGTAGGAGCAGTGGATGGCCGCTGGCCCAGCTCACCCATTTTCCAGTTCCAACCCAGGTGTCCCATCCAGGAGCGCTTCTCTGCAAAGCCTGCTGCTGTATTCTGACCGCAGTCACCTGCTTTAACCTCGCACCACGCAGCAACAGGCCTTCTTGCCATGGAGCGAGAGAGAGGGACCGGGGCTCAAACTGAGGGAAACCTCGGTTGAAAACGTCTTCAGGAACTGTCCGGAAGGAGAGCCGCGTTCCCTGAGCACGTTAAAGCCATTTGTCGGTGGGCGCTGCTTGCTGGGCCTCTGCGTCTTGGCCTGGGTGAGTTTCACAGGGGCTTCCGGAAGCTGTGCTTTTCGGCAGCCACGTGGCAGCCCGCTCAAGCAGTTGTCCCCGGAAATGTGACAGACTGACCTCAGAACATGGCGGTTCTTTGGGGCTCCACCCATCCCACTCCCTCCACTACCCTGGGGAGGGATGGCGCAGCACAGGGTGAACAAGGACGGGCTCCCAGCCCGCGCGAGGCCTTCCTGGCACTGCTCTCTCTCCATTGTACGTGCCCCTGCTTCTGCTTTGATTCTCCAGCTTCGCTACTCGCTTGGCAAACTCAAAGAATGTGGCAGTCGTTTAAATTTATTGAATCTTTCAGGGCAGTAATATCTTCCAGACATTCCATCGGGATGGCCAGACCTGAGTTCCTTTGCCTGACTCCCTGTTGGTGCTCGCTAATTAAATGTGCTTTTCCCAGATGTTCCCAGCTACATCCCTGGAGGGTGTTTTCAAGATTTTCCCCAGAACTAATTCTATTTATTTGGCCTTTGACCCCCTCTTTTCAAAAATTAACTGACAGTCTTGTTTGCCACCAGGCAGTCCTCAGGAACCCTTCTGTGCTGTTTAAAAAATGAGCAGGAAAGATTTTTACCTTGAAAGTGCGTGGCTTGAGAGAAAATCCAAGTGAAGAGACAATATGCGATTTTAGCAACCGAGAAGCTTGAAAAGCACAATCAGTCGAGGATTTGTTGGAGAGGGTATGTGTTGAAGGGACTCATTGGTCAACAACCCATAATGTGTTTCAGCTTTTTTCTAATGTCCAAAGAGTTTCCTAAAAAGTTTGTGACGATACTTCTTGTTATCTGGTAAAAACACTCGGATTTAGGAGTCTAACCCCTGCACATACCAGCTGTGCTCTCCTGAGGCTCTAGTCCCCTGCTTGGCATGAGTGTGTATCTGCTCAGTACGTGTCATTCCAACTGACTCGGAACGGAGCAAGTTACTCCTTGGGAGTCACCTGGGAATTTTAGGAAACTTTGCTTTTTTCCTAAATGAAAATTTTGCTTTAGTATTATACCCATCGGAATCTCTGCAATATTTAAGCAAAACTAACCAGTGCTGCCTCTGGCCTCGTGGACTTTGAGATTACCGGAGCAGTCTGTACCGCTCAGGGTGCAAGCTTGCTGGCAGGGACTCTGCTGTGGACGCCGTGGAGCTTGTTAGCTATTCAGAGGAAGTGGGAGAGAACCGCTTGCTTGTGGAAGCAGTGCCCAAGGGAAGAGTTCTCGGCCCCGGCCACCGAGGTGTCAGGTGTCCCTCCCCAGCAGTCTGAAGCCCTGCTCGGCCCGTGGCCTCGGCGGTTTAACGCCCTGTGCGTCAGCGGAGGTGTGGAAGCCACGTGTGCCCTTGCGCCCAGCGCCCGCGGCCCCTCCTCCTTGGGGGAGGCCCCCGTGGCTCGCCCCTTGCCCCCAGCGGCTGTGTGCATCCCTCCCTGCTTCCCCCGGCGTGTTTGGGTGCTCAGGACCGCCGAGCTTGGCTGGCTTTTTGGCAGTCGCTGCCACCTTGGCAATCCATCACGGGAGGCGCCATCACTCATGCCTCCAGAGCCCGTCTACCTCCCCAACTGGGCAAGGCGCCTCCAAGCTAAGTCAGGGTTCAGCTTTCCAGGGCATTCTTAATCACAATTAATTGGGGTCATTGAAATCGTCATAAAACGGCAAAAATGGTACAACCGTTACCGTATTCTACCAAGGATGTCTAGTGCAAACCAGAAACGTCAACTCCGTGGCGGTAGAATTGAAAGGATGTGCCAGAGTCCGGGGGCTTTGAAGGTAGCCCCAGCTGGTTCGAATTCTGGGTTGGAAATTTACTACCCAGGGCACCCTCTCGACCCTCAGTCGAGTTAGTTTAACCTCTCTAGACTCAGTTTCTTCATCTGTAAAATGGCCTCAGTAATATCAGAAGGTGCTTGTAGAGAGTACATGAGATATTATATGTGAAACAGCTTGAAATATAGGTTCACAATCAAAACGTTTCTTGCTCTTCCCACAGCCTCCCCAGCTATCTGTTACTCTGAAAACTGGGGGAAACCACACTTGTGTGTCTAACAAGGGACTGGACCGTCCCTCTGTGCTTGTCCTGACCATGTCTTCTAATTGGGCTGGATGAGTGCCTGGTAGAAGCTTCCCCCACTCTTGGGGAAGACGCCAGCACCGTTTTTTGTTTTTGTTTTTGTCTTTTTAATGCAGAGGCATTTTACAAAGGATCATAATAATTAATGCTATGGGCAAGGTTGTGGTAGAAAAAAGAATCCTCTCTTAAGGAATGCTAAGAGTTTCCCCTCTAGAAGGCAGAATTAAATCAGCAGCTCCAGACAGCAGCCTAGTACCCAAAAAGTCTTAATGAATTTAACTTTGCTCACATTTCTACCAAATGTGTGTTCCTGAAAATGTCTTCAATATATTGTCCCCAACCCTGCTGTCAAAGGGCCCATGGGTTTGTCAATCTGCTTACCTCCTTTTGGGAAATAGAACATTTTCCCCCCAAGTACGTGTGGAGCCTTTTCCTTCCCCACTCAGAAGCACCATATTACCATTTTGCACAGTATATAAAATAATTTCTATATAAAATCATCACATATAATATTATGTACTAATTTCACATCATGGTGCCTCTGTTTTTGAAAACACTGTAGTTTTGTGAGTTTAAGAGTGAAATAGTGCAGCCTTCAAAAGTCACATGCATCTTTGCCTAAACGGCTGGCTGTTTCTAACGTGTATTTACTCTATATTACCTTCTTGTAAGAGGTTTATGGTGATGAGTATGTCATAAACCAAACCTTCAATTCCTCCTCAATCTTCAGGAAATCGTATACCGGGAAACATACTGGGTAATTCTTTGCAAAAGGAAAAAGGCAGCTCTTTTCCTCCCCTGGGGAATGTGGGGAAAGTACGCACGGTGTTTGGGTGGGGGGTTCCACGGAGCAGGAGAGAGCACCAGCCGGAGTAGGAGACACGCTGAGACAGGTCTGCTCGTCTCCAGACACAGCTCTTTAATTTCTCCAACTGCCCACGGTCACCTGCAGTTCCTCACCAAAGCTTGCACCCAGATCCGTCACGCCTGCTCCGTCTCTGTAGGAACTTTCCAAAACTTGCCTTTGGACCAGAGGTGCTGAGTGCTCCTTCCTCACTCCATAGTGTGACTTCTGGAAGTGGGTGGGTAAGGACTTCGTGCCGTGTCGTGATCGCGGAGGCCCCAGCGCGGTTCTGCAGTCACAGGGCGAGGTGGACGATGGCCTGGGTTATGTGTGCGGCTCTGTTTACAGCTTTGACTAGCTTGGGAGGGCAGACGGGGGCCTTGGGATGGGGGGCCAGGACCCAAGGCCATGGGAGGTGACAGCCACCCGGGAGGAGGGAAAAGGGAGGAGGGAGCACGGCCCTGAGCTCAGGGGCACCGAGCCCCAGCGGAAAGCGAAGTCCCAGGGCATGGACCCGAGGAGAAGGTAGCAATGGTCGTCCTGCAGAACGCGCAGGGCGCTGCCTTCCAAAACGTTAAAAAATCAGCAACCTAGACTAGTTAGTCGTTTGTGCTCAGTTGAAAATGTGTCTCTACGGAATCCATCGCCCCTGGTGAATGAGCTGTCCGGCGTCAGGGCTGCCCTGGTGTTTGGCAGGTTTTCTTTGTGTAGCTTGGCAGACGGCGAATCTGAGACGGCAGGGCCCAGAGGCTTTGCCATGTGGCCCTGTGTAGCCCACCTCCCTCTAACTGTGACACAGGAGCACCAGGGTTTGACTGTATCTGCCTCGGACATCTGAAAACCCAGGATAAGGTGGAATCCATAGGATGGCGGGAGAAGAGCTTTCTCCAGTCACGCTCCTGTAAGAGATTAGGTAGAGTGGGGTGGAGATAGGAGAGAAGGTAAGTGTTGCTTTCTCACCTAGATGAATTCCGAATCCCAAAACAAAGCCAAATAATTAGAGTAGTTTAGGCAACCTGCGTGACTCAGGAGCTCCTGCCTGCTGAGGTTTTGATTCAGCTGTCAAGCATCATCTTTTTTTATCAATACCACCCCCCTTCAGCTTCCCCCCAGTTTTCACTATTATCAACACTTTGCGTTAGTGCAGCACCTTTGTCACAATAGATGAAACCATATTCTTGTAATTGTATTATCAACTATTGCCCGTGCTTTACATTGGGGTTCACTCTGTGTTGTACAGTTCTCTGCTTTTTTAAATTTTCACTCTCACGATGTATATGTAATAGAAAGTTTCCCATTTCAAGTTCTAAGTGGGAAAACACCATGCAATTAAGTGGTGTTAATTGCATTCACAGTGCTATGCTGCCATCACCCCAAATAGAAACTGTCCACCAGTTAGGCACTGACTCCCCACCCCCGCTGCCCACCTTGTCCCTGGTAACCTGTATGCTGACTCTGACTCTGTGGTTTCCTTAGTCTAATTATTCCACATGAGTGAGATCGTACAATATGTGTCCTTCTGCGTCTCGCTCATTTTACTCAGCGTGGCGTCCTCAGAGTTCATCCACCTTGTCGCATGTCCCAGAACTTCATTCCTTTTTAAGCTGAATGATATTCCATTGTATGGATACACCACATTTTCTTTAGCCATTCATCTGTTGATGGACACTTGGGTTGCTTCCACCTTTTGGTAATTATGAATAATTTGCTACTGTGAACATTGGGTGTGCAAATATTTGAGACCCTGCTCTCAACTCTTTTGAGTGTACACCTAGAAATGGGATTGCCGTGTCACATGGTAATTCTATATTTAACTTTCTCAGGAACCACCAGACTGTTCTCCACAGCAGCTGCACATCCTTGCCAAGACTTATTTTCCTTTTCTTTTTAAAATAATAGCCGTTAGGGTGGGTGTGAAGTGGGATCTCATTGTGGTTTTGATTTGCATTTCCCTAATGGCTAATGATGTTGTGCATCTTTTCATGTGCTTATTGGCCATTTGTGTATCTTCCCTAGAGGGATGTCTACTCAAGTCCTTTGTGTATTTTTTAATTGGGTTGTTTGTCTTTTTGTCAGTGAGTTGTAAGCATCTTCTTTCTTGCTAGTTGATTTTTTAAAAAGGACAGGCAGATTTTAATATTTTGGCAAGTCCCTTCTTTTTTTCAGTTCAACAAATATTTATGCATTTATTTTTAAGAAATACCATTCACTGCATAAATAAACCACGTTTAATTAAGAAAATTTGGAAACTACCAAAAAAAACCACATACACCTTTCACCACAGATACTGTCGTACACATCCTTCCAGTTATGAATAGAAATGTGTGTTTGAAACAAAAATTGGATCATCTTAACCCTACTTTGTATCTTGTTGCTTTTTAAAAATATCTATTCAGGCCATTCAGCCAATATTTATTGAAGGCCTACTATGTGCTAGACCCAGTTTTGGCCCTGGGGCCTCCATCTGTGAACAATGTGGACAGAATTCCTCATTGCGTTGAGCTCTTGCCAGTGGAGAGAGTGGGACGATAAACAATTGCTAGTGGAGAGAGTCGGACGATAAACAAGAGTGTGTGGGACGTCAAGCAGGGGAAGTGTTATGAAGACGCATAGAGCCCGGAAGGGGACACAGGGTATTTGGGGTGGAGGGGTTGCAGTTTTCCTTTGCATGCTTAGAGAAGGCTTTGCTGAGAAGGTGACATTTGAGCAGAGGAGGAGCTCTGTGGTTCTCTGGAGGAAGGGAAGACGCCCTGAGTGAGGCGTGCCCGTGCTCCCGGGAAGTGAGAGCACCACGATGGTGGAGCCACATGGGCTGGAATGAGTGGGAATGTCCAACAGCTGACGGGGGCTTGGAGAGGACTTTGGCTTACAGCTTGGAGCAGAGGAGTGGCGTGACCTGATTTAGGTTTCCACAGCATCGTTCTTGGTGGGCATGGACGGGATAGATGGAAGCAGGCAGGAGCTGACACAAGACCAGTTGGGAAGCTGCTGCTCTGGATGGCATGGAGGACAGTATCATGTGGGAAGCTAGGACCTCGGCCACTCCGAGCCGAAAAGCCAATCAGAGACGTCAGGCTCGAAGTGCAGAGAAGTTCTAGGAATGCTCTTGCCAGCTTATTTTGCTCAAATTTTCTTTTAAGTATGCACAGTAGTGGTATATGATTTAAAGTGGGTGTCTTAGTAAAAAATGGCTCTTCCAATAAGTATAAAATGAAAATTCTAAGTGATTAGAAAATATTGCATCCTATGCACATATTTTTCCTTAATGGCACATCTTACAAAGTTGGTGCCTTAGATTTGATGAGATACAGAATTACGAATAAAGCTAAAGTCCTGCTACAACCTTTCTGTATACAGTTGCTAAACAGAAGTATGGGGAGTGGACACGCTTTCAAATGTAAAACAGGAGCAGAAGCAACCAAACCTTAGAGTTCTCTTTAGGACAGGAGCAAACCCCAAATTTCTACTCTGCCTTCTGCATGTGAAGGTCTCCCCCAACACACATTCCCAAAGCACCCCAAGGAGAGAACCTCTCAGGGGGTCCTCTCCTGTCCCCCAATTCTTTACCTTCCCAGGATGCACGGGAAGGAGGACGATGGAGTTACCGTGACCAGATAGTTGAGTGGCCACACGTGCCCTGAAAATGACACTAATGATCTCTGGAGGTCAGGACTCTAACGTAAAGCCTGGGATGCGTGGTCGTCATGGAAACGTGACCTAAGCCATTCGGGAGCCTGTTTTAGGGCAGAAGAATGCCGGCTTTCCCCCGTGAGATTTACCCACAGCCCAGGAGCCTCTGGCTTCCTGGAACTCCAAACGACACTCAGCATCCCTTGGCAATAACGCTGAATTTTCACGAACCACAGTTTTCACTAACAAGACCTTGCACATTCCTCATAGCAGACCGGTAAACTGGGCTGATCCGCAGCCTGTGCTGTTAAACTCCAGATTCCCAGGCTCTGTGTCTGTAAGTGCGTCCGGCTTGGTGGTCTGGGAGGCGGCCTGAAGAATGACACTGACCCTGCACGCATGGGAATGTGTGCAGCCCACCCAGCTGGAGGGAGAGGGCCTCCCCGCCCCTCCTCAACCCCCATCTTACCCAGCCTCTCATAGGAACCTGACTGCAAAAAGCTCTTTTCCTGCCATCCTGGTGGATTTCCATCCTAAGCTGGACTTCTGTGTTAAAGCAGATGCAGTCAAATCCTGGTGTTCGGAACAGCCAAGGAGGCAGTGAGAGGGCGGTGGGCTCTGCCAGGCCACACGGCAGATCCTCTGGATCCGGAGTCGCAGACCCATGGTCAGTGCCCTTTTTCTTCCCTTGGGTTGGTCTGGGTCTGGGGATGGCCAGATTCCTTAGAGACCCTCCTCTCCTTGGTAGGGTGAGAGTCCCCTCCCTGCTTCCCGCGGTAAGCCTGAGAGCTACAGTTCTCCGCAGGGAAGCCAGAAGGAACCGGCAAGAACAAGCCTCCCGAGCCTTTCCCCCGGAGCCTGTGCCCCGCTGCCTCTCTGCTTGAGCATTTCCTTCCAGTTTTCTCGCGTCATAGCTCCCCCCCGTGTGCTCTATTTATTTAAATGCCCGCCTTCATACAGGTGTGGCAGCTTCTTCACTGTGTGCACCCGGGGTGGCTAGAGCAATCAGTAAGAAGAGGGGTGTCGCCAGCGTCCCCAGGGGGGTTCTTGTAGGGAGAAGGACTCTCTCGGAAGTTTCCTGAAATCCTGTTTGGTCCCGTTCTGGAGCTGTGAGTGGCTGTTACCTCGGAGTCCAGTTTTTCCTGTGTGCCACCAATCTTTGTCTTGTAGTGGTGCATTTATTTCACGTATATGATTAAGGAATGACTCGTCAAATGAATGGCACTGAGATCCCTGCCTGTAAGTGGAAAATGCATTTGTTTTCCAACAACTTACATGAATAAAACAAAGACCGTGTTTATTCCAGTCCTGGCAACCTCTAGTCTTCACACTGCTACTCTCTCATTATTTCAGATACGTGAGTCATTGGCTCAGATTAGTTTATCATCGTTTGCCTTAAGTAGTGATTATTGAAACTGCATGGTGATCAAGAATCGGAAATTTAAAATAACAGGATAGTTTGTGTCTCCTAAAATGTAGAAACCCCCTAGGTTATAGGACACTATTAATCGAGCAAGGCTGCTTCTTCCTGAATAAACTTCAAGTGCATGCCCCATTTTTATATATAAAGAATAGTTATTCTCCTGTATGCTTTCATATAGGACAGACCAAAAATATCAAATGTAGGCCATTTTGTAGTCAGGAATCATGAGCTAAAAGGAAATTTCCTGTGTGTGTATTCATTTGCCGGCAAAAAAATTAGACACTGAATTGTTTTGATATGGAAAAAGATTACCTGCTTTTTCTTCCGGCAGCCCCTGGTTTGAATGCCTCAGCTGTCTTTTATTATTATTGTTATTTTTTTTTTAAGTAAAGCTAATCTTCTCCCAAAGAACGTCCGTGGAAAAACAGAGAGAGCTGGCTCCCCAATAATGAAATCCAGGTTTCCTATCTGAAATGTTTAAAAAATTAATTTACTCCCAGGGTTTCTGGCCAAGGAATAAGCTTTATGTCAGACTCTACCCTGTATGCTCGTCTCTAAATCTGAATGCAAAATTAATGACATGATTGATTGTGGGATGTCAGTATCTTTTTGGTGGTAAAATAATTACATATTTTTTGTTTTTAAACGACAAAATACACCGATTACATGATCTCGGGTAATGCTACGTTTTCTAATTTTTACCTGCAATGACCTTTCTTTGCCTCCAGTGCCAGTTTGTGCATAAATATCTAATTATCATACCCAAAGCCAAACAGCTCACACTGATGTAGATAACAGTAAAGGGAGGGGGTGCCGCGTACAGGCTTCGCATGTTAGCATTTGCTCGGTCTGGTGCTAAATTAGCTCATTTCTTTGATGCTATGAGCACGCGTGCTGTCGGATTCTTATTTTTTGCCCTCCTGTCATTTTCCGACTGAGCTTTATGAAGACCGAGAGGCCTGGAGCCTGTTTCCCACGCTGTCCTGGGTTGTATGTAGGTCACAATTTTTCAGACAGAAATAGGGCTCCATTTGGCGTTTGTATCTCTGGCATCTGCACCGTCATCTTGTGTCGGATCCAGGCCCTCGGGGATGGAGTCTTCCTCGCCACAGATGGCGCCAGAACTGGAGGTCCCGTCCCAGCCACAGTCGCTCACCAGTGTGAAGAGGCCGTTTTCAAGTTGTGCGAGCGATTCGGCTGCGCAGGCCGCCGGGCACCGTGGTTTGGCCGCATCGCCCACTGGCCTCGCCTCCTTCTGAGGCCTGGCGGCCGCACCTGGGCAGACCTGCTTGTGGCCGTCCTCTCACCAGAAGGACTGCAGTGCCCTCTGCTTTTTCCGAGCCGCAGTTTGAAGAGGTCTCTGCAGTGCTGATCCTATTGTTTGTTTAGGGGCATGAATCCTGCTGCTTTTTGAAGAGGTTTGCTGAAGATTTCCAAGAGAAACTCGACAGAGAGTTTACTTCAGAAAAACAGCCCCTCACTGTTTTCTCCACATTGTCCTTTGTCACAAGAGAGGCTGGCCGGACCGGGGGACTCTTCACAGAACACCTGGTGTTGTACAAAACGGTACCAACACCAGCTGCTCCACCCAAAACCAGCTGCTCTACCACCAGCTGCTCCACCAACACCAGCTACTCCATCTGCTGGATGGTTAGAGCTTGGGGGTCTTAGAGATTCTGTACTGCTTATAGGACATGTACATATTATACACTAGCTTAGTGGACCTGAGGACAATTCATGGGCTGGGGAACTTTCATGGAAGGGGCAGATCCTCAGCATCTGTGTGGAGGAAATTACAGGTCTTGAGAAGATTCCAAGAGTAGAGAAACAAATTCTAGACACAAGGTACATTGTGGATTTGAGACTGTGACTGACTTGGCATGCCTCATCTTTTCTGTGTTACAATAAAGTTCAGTGAATGGATTCCATTCATTCAGGTACTCAACCCATTTGCAGTCTTGAGCTAGGTGCCATGGAGGACCCAACGATGAGCAGGACCCCATCTTCACCCTCAAGGACTCAATCCAGGGTGGTCAATGAGGCATGTCCACAAATAGCCACACACCCCCCAGGAGAAGAATAAACAAAAGCATTATGGTGGCTCAGAGAAAGGAGCTATTCCTTCTGCCTGAAGGTACGCCAAGAAAGACTTTGTTAAGGAAGGGATACTTGAGCCTCAACCTGAAGGTTGCAGAGGCTTTAATATGCTGAGGTGGGGAGAGGACATTTCAGACAGAAGGGCCAGAGAGAGCTGAGAGCAGGTGCTCGTTGGAGAAGGTCACGAGGTAGAATGGAGCCTGAGAACTGCATGGAAAGGAAAGTGAGGTAGAAGAAAGATGGGAGAACAGACCTGCTGGGAGCTGGGTACCAGCTAAGTAGCTTGGACTCCATGTGTCAGGAAGAGGGGAGTCACTGAAGGCTGTTGAGCAGGAGCGTGTGTGATCCGAGTTGGCCGCAGTGGTTAGGACAGGTGGAAGAAGAGGAACATGGCGGATAGTGATTAGACAGCTGTTACACCTTCCTCCGGAAGGAGATGAGAGCCCGTGGAATTTAGTGCATTCAGGCACAAGGTTTCTGAAGGGCTTGGAAGATTGTACCCGTAATTACTTAAACGAGACCATTTGCTCATAACGTGACTGAAGGACTTTCTAGTACCTTCCCATTCTGACCAGAGTTTTTGTGCAGGGCCAGGAGCAGGTTAAAGGACAGTACGCAGTGGAGGGCAAAGCCACGTTTCAGAGTCACGCCTCGCACCCTCATTAGGCGGGCTGTCTCTGGCATCCACGAGTCACTACGCGCCCCTCGCCCTCCTTCCCTGGGGCAGGTGTGAATACTCTGTGCTAAGGTGCTGCTGCCATGAGAAGGTGCCAGGGGACAGAAGACTTCAAGACGTTGGTCTTTAGTCTTTGGATGTTAAGGGCAGGAGACGTACAGGGTGGGAGGCGACAGGGAGCCCCCGGAAGCCATCAGCACTGAGACTGGGGTGACCCTGGCAGGTCATGGGCACACCCAGTGCACTTGGACGAGAGAAACAGTTTAGGGTCAGGCGGACCGGCTAGCCGCCACCCACTCCAAGTAGGCAGGCTTTGAGGTCAGCCAAGTTACGTTTTGGACCCAAAAAGGGAAAAACAAGCTCGTCAGAGCCCACGACCCGCTAGGTCGCCTTCGTAAGATCTTTCCACCGTCTGAAGTACCGTCGTCGGAGAAACTAAATGAACTAAATCAATAACGTTAACACACCTGGGGGCCACGCCCTTCTGTGCCCTTTCAGTTTTTCTTATTCAGATTCATCGATAATGAGAAAGAGGAAAAACACTGGTCTGTGTTATTCTCTGCCGATATTTCCAGTAGGAATTTTCTGTCACATTCTCACATTGAATTATGAATTTAATTTTTTTTAGAAAATTCCCTTCTACAAACTTGATTATTTACCTACCTGTTTTGTAAACAAGCCCCAACAGAGTCGACTCATTTAGACTAAAAAGCAGCCACTTTAGGGCTGATCTATCTGAATTGAAATCGATTAGTACGGGGGGTAATTGTGTGCACCCACACGGACACTGTGCACTTCTGGCTGGGGGCACTGGCACGTTATCCACATGGAGAACAGTGCTGGGTTGATGCTTCTCTGGTGGTGAGAGTAAGGAAGGTCGTTTTAAAGCATATCCGGGAGTTGGAGTTCCCGGATATGAATCGCAGTTCAACATCACAATCAGTAGTCTAAGCAGCGCTCTTGCCATAGTTGCCCTTTAGCCCCACCTCCTCAAAGAAACCCCGTGTCCCCGTCAAAATGTGCCCCATGTAGTAAACAGACCTGTTCTGTAGTCCACCGCGGTGCACTGTGTTAGAGCTGAGATGCAGGCCCCGCGAATGTTTTAGATTCCAAGTTCTAGGCATTCCCCACCCCGAGATGGCTCCCTCATCTGTCTGCTCATTGTCTGCTCCTCTTCTTTTAGGAGGCACCGGGAACCAAACACAGACCTCCCATGTGAGAGGCAGGTGCCCAACCTCTTGAGCCACATCCGTTGTCTGCTCGTTGTATCTGCTCATTGCATCTGCTTGTTGCGTCTGCTCCTCTTCTTTAGCAGGCACTGGGAACTGAACTCGGGACCTCTCATGTGGGAAGCAGGCACTCAGCTGCTTGAGCCATATCTAGGCATTTTTAAATGTGATTTGGGTTGTCACTTTATAGTGAATCTCTTAGCAGGAGATGGTCCTTTCCTACAAGACTTTACTGTCTGCAAGTCTCAAGTTGAAATACAAGTTATGTGCTAGGCCCCTGGGACCATGTATGAGCGGGTAGGGGGTAGGTATTTTTAAACCTTCCTTCTTTTGTCAGGGCTGGTAGAGCTCCACTGCAAGGAAATGTTCCCTTTAAAGCTCCCGGAGTAGAAATTTAGTGCCATTTGCCGGGTTATGGTGGCCCCAGTCTCTTAAATGTTCATTTTTTTAACTGAAGCTTTCCTGTACTTCAAATCATTGAAATCAAAGTTTTTAGAGCTGGAAGCCCACTAAAGGCCCTTAGCTATGTAATGTTTGCCTGAAAACACCAGAAAAACAGGATGATTTCCTTTTACACATTCTGATGGAAAAGCCATGTCCACAACGTAAGTGAGCGCTGGCACAAAGGGTTCCTTTAGGTTACACACACCGGATTCCTCTTCTCCAAGCAACTCTAGGTCCTCTTGCTCTCCTTGCCAAATTCGCTGTCCTCTGAGAGTCCCCGAGGTTCAAAAAGGCTCTACGTGTCAAACAATAAAAATAAAAAGGCTCTCCATGTGTGGGTGGGGTCACACTGATAAAGGAAAGACAGTTAATGTATTTTTATGGTTCCCCACAAATCCCGTGAAGAGGAGTCACAACTGGCGCCTTCATGCTGGTTTCGCTGTGGCTTTGTTTTGTTCTGTGTCTGCAGGGGAGGAGGTGAGAGGGATGTTAGAACTGGTTTAAGATCAGGCCTCGAGAAACCACATCCCACCTGCTGGCAGGAAGTCCCCCTAGCGTGTCTAAGTTTGCTCTTCCGCCTTCCTGGAGCTATTGAAGGGGTCAGGGGTTTCTGCCCTTCGCAATCGGTTCTACAGACGGGACTGCTGACTCTGCCCGGCTCCTCGAGGCCAGTGTTGTACAACATGCCCGAGGCTGAGCTCGGCCAAAGGGAGCTCAGCCTGTGGCTCTCGAGCCCAGGCTCCGGTTCAGCTCCCCCAGCACCCTCTTGCCACCCCACCTGAGGATGTACCGCCTCCCCAGGAAGCACACGGGGTGCCGGCCCCCCCAGGACCCTGTCCACCTCCACGTCTCCACCCCTCCTTGCTTCTCCAGCACCCCCTTTGTTGGTCTTTAGCAGCTGGACGAGTCTCCCCCACTGAGCGGTCTGGCAGGCCCTTTGCCGTGGAGAAATGGTGAGACAGGCTGATGGCGGCAAGTCGGCGTTTAAGCCACTGGCTGCCATCTCCAGGGCGTCAAGCGGAACGTACATCAGGGAACTCAGGCTCTAGAATAGCAGTCAGCATGCCTGCCACCACGTCCTCTCTGCCGCCCGGAGGTCCTGCCAAAGGCACCCTCAGCAGCGTGGCAGCACGTGATTCCGTGCGTCTGTGTTGGGTTGGATGCCGTGGTGTTACTGGATGCGGCGACCGTGGTGTGGCCATGGCGGATCAGGCCCTTCACCTGGCTCCAGGCCGCTCACCTCCGCCTCCTCCCAACTCTGGTAGTGAGTCGGGGTGTCCCTGCACACCTGAGCTGCAGGCCCACCTGCACGTCTTCCTGACTCTGCGCGGTCCCTGCTGAGGTCAGCTTGCCAGGGAGAAGATTCTCGTACGATGAAGGCTTGCGACATGCTCGTCTCAGTGTGGCTCGGGCCTTCTGGAGAGCGTGAGGCTGTGCTCCCGCTGCCTCAGCCCCTTTAGTCCTCTACAGAACCTGGACTGCGAGTTCACACGCATCCCGGATGGATTGCCTCCAAAATATTGAGCTTCTGGCTTTTGGGGGCTGAATTTGCTTTCCTTGGCATTTCGTGCCAGCTGAGGGTCCCTGGGTGGTTTGGCCGAGGCGGGGTGGGTGGCGCCGTGATGAATATGATTCTTATATTTCTATATTATGCAGCTCTGGGAGGGTGAGGGCCTCAGGTAGATCCCCCGGCTGCGCGCCGTGCAGGGGGGCGCGCTATGCCCACTCGGCAGCTCGGCGTGACCAGGCTGGGTCGTCCCCATCCTTCTCCGGCATCCTCCCCGCGTGGCGCTGGGGGTGACGAGGGCGTTGGCTGCTGGGCGGGGAGGGTGGAGGAATCGTTTGGCTCCTCCAACAAGCCGCTGGCTTCGCAGAGGACGCGCCCTGCCCCTGCCCGTGCTAACGTGTGCCTCCTTCTCTCTCCCACCTGCGGCCAGCTGCCCGTACCTGGCGGTGAGGGTCACGCCCGCCGTCCCCGCGGTGGCAGGAGCCCTCTTCCTCTTCGTGATGGGGACCCTGCTGCGCACCAGCTTCAGCGACCCCGGGGTCCTGCCGCGAGCCACGCCTGACGAAGCCGCCGACCTGGAACGGGAAATAGGTAACTCGGGAGCTCGGTCCCCACCTGTGGTCCCCACGCAGCGTCAGGGCGCGAGGTCAGGGGAGGGGCCAGAGTGAAGTGTGAGTGGCGGGAGCCCTGCGTGGCAGGTGGGATGGACAGGGCTGCAGGGAAGGCGGAGGGGGCTCCGTTCAGGCAGGTGCCCACGGAGACCTCTGCTTCTGGACGTTTCTCTGAAACCCCAGGGCCCATGGCTCCAGCGAGGGGCCAGCATGGGCTGGGAAACATCTGCAGTTTGAGGAGCTGCCCTCCTGGCCCCTTTGTGGTCATTGATTCACAATATAAAACAAGGAAAGGGTCCATCGTAGGCTGCTCTCTTTGTTATCCACTCCGGCATCTAGAATTCCCTTTATTAAGGCCTAATATATATATACATGTGAGATGAATAGCTTTAGTTCTCCTTAGATATTGAAATCCTGTGATAACGCTCTTACAACAATCCATGTTGAAGATATTAAAATAAATACTCATTCCTCACATAAGAAACTTTTAATGTCCCTTTTTTCTTTTATTAAAAAGAGGGCTAAGCTTTTTTCTTGCTCTTAAATGCTCTTAAAATTTACATTTGTGAATGTGTAGAGTTCATTGGTAAATTTGACGAGAGCAGCAGATGGCCTGAGGTGACTCAGTTTGAGCATAAAGTTTGGGCATGCAAAATCAGTGGGCAGAGATGCTTCTCTCCCAGCACTCCTCCTCCTCTAGGAACTTCCTTTCCCAGCCTCCTCAGCACAGAGCAGGTAGGTACAGAGGGGGTCTTGATGAAGAGTGTCCGCTTGCTCTTACCACTCACCAAGCACTGAGGTGCAGCTCTGTCCTGCTCTCAGTGCCTGCCACAACCTTCATCTTTGTTGCCAGAGAGGGGAATAGTAAAGGGTTGATGGTAAATGGTCTGCTGGCTGCAGCCTTCTTGTGTCCTGAGGTAGGAAAACTGGGGGAAAGGAAGCAGCAGCAGTGGGAGGAGTCAGACTCTTTCTTAGCCACAGGGCATGCCAATACATGATGATGTAAAGCCTTGCATTTTACAGCACTTTAATCATTTTAAAAGCACAGTTGTGGAGGATCACTGCATTTTCTCACATCCCAGCACCTGCGTTAGGAAGACGTTTTATTGTTATGCCTACTTTACAAATGAGGAACTGAGTCCCAGAGGGGTTAAATGGGACCAAGGGCCAGAGCCAGAGCCCAGAACCAGGCCTTCCGTGCGCCCGCCCTTGCCCGTGCGGGATGTCGAGAGGCTCCAGCGCGCTGGCCTCCTGGGAGTCGAGCTGGGCCTTGGAGACTGCGTGCTGTGTGCCCGCGTGACGTTAGCACCGAGCGTGGAAACCCTCCACGTAAGCGGTGTGGAGCGCCCAGCCCCCATCCCGGGACGGGACGCCACCTGCTGAGAACCTGTTTCATACCCTCACCTCCCAGGCAGGATCAGGGCCTGGTTTTCTGCCTTTCTTACCTAGGGGCTGATAAAAAGTGCCGCTGGAATTCGCTCCTATAAATTCAGGTTTAAGGGACGCAGAGTTTCGTTTTGTTCTTGTTAATGTTGAGGAAGTTGAGAGAGGAAGTTAACCTGAAGCGGGGTTTTTTTTTGGTTAAAGTCGGTAACCTCAGAGCAGTATTTTCCAAAGTAAGTATTCTTTTGCTCCGCCTACACCCCCCAAGCTCCCTCGAGATCAGAGGTGTAGGTCCTGTGAGAGAACAAGGTTGGGTAAAGGGTGAAAACAAACCTCTGTTCCCTCTGAGGGAAAAGAGGGGCTTTAGAGGCAGGACTTCTGGAATGGCAAATCCCCTTCCCCAGGAGCCTGCAGAAAACTGGAAAAATTGTCGGGAACAACCATTTCGTGGCTCTGGAATTTGATCAAATTGAGCTGTGTTTATCTGTAAAAAAAAACAACTCGATTTTGAGTAAGAATAGTGGGGGGTGTGGCTT